>WEIV01009480.1:8161-21122 GCA_013390005.1 Calyptomena viridis
TATATATTTATTTAGGAAATACCTACAAGGAATGGCAATCATAAACTCCAATGCATTTGCATGTTCTTTCAAAGAGGTAAAATTTGAGAGAAAACGATTTGTATTTCAATGCAATTTCAGTTAAAATCACATGCTGTACTGCAACCTTGTCATATGATGAAAGGAAGAAGAGGTTGGTCAAATCCTTTTTAATTAACTTAAACACAACAGCAATATCCAAGTGCACATTTTATTATTGCAGACTGCAAGGATTTTTCTAACTGGACAGATATGAGATGACTGAATGCTCTTAAGGTACGAATTGGTTAACTTACCAAAAAAATCATTGCCACTACTCTCTGTAACAAAATAGTCAGATAAAAAGGATTTAAAAACTGACAAGTCTTTTCTGACTATCTTATATACAATTCCTCTTACAACTTCTCAAGAAATGCTGCTAAGTTGGTACTCACAGGGCATGCAATCTGACTCTGATTTGCAATGGCAAAAGCTATCGGATCCTGACTGTGCATCTTTGGGTCAAAAGGAAAGGAAAACAAATCCAAACACTTTCAACACCTTTAACTACTGAACTAAGTATTCTTAAACTGGAAATGTAAAGATAGATTTTGCTTCTTTGTATCCTCCACAACACCCTTTCTCTAGCACAAACTAAATACAACTTGAAACAAAGAAAATTATAGCTTCGGTTAAGAGAAGATACTTGAAGTTGATCCACTGTGTCAAACTCATGAGCTGCTTGATAAGACAACTTACCTGGTATCTACGTTCCTAAAGAAACTGCTTAAAGCTTCGTCATAAATTCCCTTCTAAAAGGAAACAACACAAAATGATGTGTAATGTCAAAAATTCTCAGTGCTTTTTCACAGAACAATTAAAGTTGGAAGGGACCTCTGAAGGTCACCTGTCAAACCTCACACAAATCAACAGTGAACATTTATGTTGAACCCAGCTAGCTCCAGTCAGCTCTAAAAAGAATATTACATTGAAAAATCAGCTTGTTATTAAAAACTGGCAGAAGGACATACCTAGGAAATTAATTTTTCAGCACAAGATTAAACAACTGTAGTAGTTTACTGAAGATCCCAATGCAATCATTAAATTGAATAGCTGCTGTTTAGCAGACTTGGTTCATCACTGATACAACACTAGTTCATTATGGGCTCTATGCCCATGATACCAACGCCCACTAAGGGAAAGGGAAAGCACATTACGCTGAATCAGTGATTCCAAAACTCCCTGCTGAAAGGTATCATGGAAATTACTTAATCCACCATAAAGCTAAAGAGATCTAGCAAGTTTAAATACTTTAACATTGTTATTATTTACAGATTGCTTACCATACTCAAGATCTGGTGAGGCACATTTTGGAAGACACTGTTGCACACTACTACAACCAGAAGACTCTCCACACACAATGTGAACTTCATCCACTGCTTTTTTTACAGCTGCTTCTAGAGAAGGCATTAAGGACTGCTCATCATTACCTCTTAATGTATTGTGTTTACCAGGGAACAGTATCTTTATAGCCATGGTGAGGAAAGTGTGACTTTTTTGAGGGCACTCAGCATAATTTTATGCCCTCTTCACAGTGCTATTTTCTTTAGCACAGCTGAATGGCAGGTTCAAAGCATTAGCCAACATGGAAAACAATGGTGGCCTTTGGGGGGCTGCCCTTCTGCTTTACTGCCAGTGGCAAAGAACCTGCACTTTACAGCCCTCTCATCACTAACTGCCTAAAACCTGGTAATGCCTGGGCTTTTCAAGCTGGAAAGGCTGGAGAAAGCTGACCAGAATTAGGGAACCACAGATTCACACAATATTCCAGGTTGGAAGGGACCCACAAGGATCGAGTACAATCCTTAGTCCTTCACAGGACAGCCACAAGAATCATACTATGTGCCTGAGAGCATTGTCCAAATGACTCTTGAACTCTGTCAGGCTTGGTGCTATGACTACTGCCCTAGGGAGCCTGTTCCAGTGGCCAACCACGCTCTGGGTGAAGAACCTTTTTCTAATATCCATTAGAAATGGTTATTAGGCCATTCTGTCAAGTTCTGTGTGACTGGTCATCACAGAGAACGGACCAGTGCCTGCCCCTCCTCTTCCCCTGCTGAAAGTTTTAACTGCAATGAGGTCTCCCCTCAGTCTCCTCCAGGCTGAACAGACCAAGTGACCTGAGCCGCTCCTCACACGGCTTCCCCTCAAGATCCTTCACTTTCGTTGTCCTTTGGATTAATATCTTTTTAATATCTTTTTTAGTTGTGGTGCCCAAACCTGCACACAATATTCAAGGTGAGGCCACACCAGTGCAGAGCAGAGCGGGACAATCCCCTCCCTCAATAGGCTGGAGATGCTGTGCCTGATGCCCCCCAGGACACGGTTGGGGGTCCAGGCTGCCAGGGCACTGCTGACTCAGATTCAACTTGCCATCGACCAGGACCCACAGGTCCCTTTCCAGCATCTCGTTTCCCAGTCTGTACGAATATCCGGGGTTGCCCCATTCCAGGTGCAGAACACGCCACTCTCCCTTGTTGAACTTCATACGGTTGGTGATTGCCCAGTGCTCTGATTTATCAGGGTCTCTTGATAGTTAAACTCATGATTAGTTAAACGGCACAAGAATCTGCGGGTAGTTTTGTTCATAGCGAAGCGGCCTTAGTTTAACCAAATAAACACAGCGCTTTGCAGTCACAGCGGTGGAG
This sequence comes from Calyptomena viridis, assembly GCA_013390005.1. Classification (NCBI taxonomy): domain Eukaryota; kingdom Metazoa; phylum Chordata; class Aves; order Passeriformes; family Eurylaimidae; genus Calyptomena; species Calyptomena viridis. The sequence goes on from WEIV01009480.1 coordinate 10,867, forward strand.
GCGGAAGGGAGCGAAGAGGCGCCGCCGCCTCCCCACTGCGAGGGCGGCTCGCCCCGGGTGGCGGCGGCCGGAGCCGCGGGGGCAGCGGCGCCGTTACCTTGTTGACGGCGGCGTGTTCCCGCAGCGCCAGGTCCCAGAACCGGCAGCCCACCTGGTTCCCGCACTGTCCCACTGCAAAGGGTAGAGACACGGCTCAGGCAGGGGAGGGGGCGGCGGGGGACTCTGGGCGCCACGACCCCTTACCCTGCACCACCACCGACTGCGTCATGGCGCGGCCGGCGCGCCCTCCTGTTTCGAAGTGGGCGCCCGGAAGCCGCGCCCCCTCAGTTCCTGCGGTGGAACGTCCCACCCGTTGCCTTAGCGGCGGCCTCCTGCGCCTGCCCGCCGCAGGTGGAAGGTGCCATTAGGGAGCGCGGGGGGTGCGAAACAGCAGGGGGACAGTGGAAATGGTGAGGGGTTCCTATGCTCGGGGTAGTCGTGAGGGTGAACTTGTGAGGGGCTGCAGGGTCTCAGCTAAACCGAGCTACAGGAGACTCAGCAAACACCGAAAACGAAGTCTTTGGGACATGGGAAAACAAAAGTCATGGGATCATAGAATATCCTGAGTTGGAAAGATTTCCATACGGTACAGTTCATTACCTTTTGTGGATAAAAATGGTGTGATAAGAAGCACTTTATTTTCCCCAAATACATAATTGAGGAAGATGGTGTGAAAGGTGCCAAACGGTACGAAAGTACAAATCAAAAATCAAATGGAAAAGTGGTCATTAGGAAATGCTGTAATGTACCCTCGCACCAGGCTGGCACGTCATGTTTTTCTTTAAGCTCAGTTTCATCTTTCTTGTCCATTTAATTTTCCACAGTGCAATTAGGAGGTGCTTTTGAACATAGCAACTTTTGGAATAAAAAAAGGGAAAAATTAAAAATATGGAGATGCTGTTGTTTCAGCATAGTCCACAACACAGCTAAGCTGCAAAATCAGAGAAGTGTTTATGTTGGAAAAGACTTTTGAGATCATCAAGTCCAACTGTTAATCCTGCACTGCCAAGTCCACCACTAAACTGGTAAATAATGTGTCATATGCAAAGCAGTCACTTGCAGAAAGCTGTCTTGTGACACAGATGGCATTTCTGCTTTCTGTGGGAGAACAAAAGCACTTCCATGCAACCCAGTTCATTAGGTTTTATGGCTAAAACTGTCCAACAAAATAGTCTTTTTCCAAATATATTATTTTCAGTGCTGGTCTGCAAACAAAATTTGCTAAATGAAATTCTTAATCCTTTATTTGCTCCTGGAAATGACCTAGGATCCTGTAGAGATTAATTATAGGTCCACAGGAAAATAAAGTTCTAGCAAATTACTGTTTTGAAAATATTTCCTAAAAAGATTATGTATGTATTACAGCAAATAAAATACTGTACAATACAATATAATAATTGTATACAAGAAATAGATACACAGACTAATTTTTAAAAACTTAATTGAAAGAGAAGAATCCATCTACTGGAAATTTGTATTGTTCTTAAAAAAGTACTGACTGGCTCAAGCTTACTCAAGTGTCTTGTATGAAGCTGTAAAGGACCAATGGCTTTAGCGTTATAGGCATATTAAGCATGAAAAGAGTAATACTGCCTCAAATACTTCTTTTACAAACTAATCACCAATGTAAAACTACATGAATATTAATCAGGAAATCAGGTAGTAACTTCTCTCTGGACAGACTAGATGTAACCTGCAGCTTAATTTTGTTCCCTGTGGTTATCAAAACTGGCCCAAACTTGTGGGCTGTGCTCTGTTCTACCTATTTGATGTCAAAGTGTTTCTGTACTTCTTGCCTATTGTCATGTCCTTAAAGTCTTCCCTTCATATGTATTTTCGGCCTTACTTAGGCTAAAAGCGGTACAACATTGCTTTAAGCATTCTAAAGTTAAAGTCTGCAGAATCTCCCAATATTACTGTATCTGGCTTGCTTTCTTCTTGTGTAATTAGCTACACTTTCTACTTGTTCTTTCAGTTAGTGGTAGCTTGTGTGTTCTGTGTCCCATCAAGATTCAGGTTAATGGGATTCACCCTGTTGAACATGAGATTGCAGCAAGACACCCTGTGCTTTGGCTCTCAGTGTGCTATTCAGAGGTCTGTGATGGCAAATGATAAGTGATTATTCTCACTGAGCTTGGAAACCCTGTAAATTAGAGATGCAATTGAGATTCATTTTCATGTGGGAATATTTTTTAGCTTCCAAAGGAGGTCCAAGGAGAGGAAGTTGATGTCTAATAGCCAGCTTGACTTGATGCATGTGCTCAGGTTTAATGAAACAGTCAGCTCAACTATGCGAAAGAAGTAATCACACACTGACTTTCTGTTTTGTTGTGGGTGAAACTCTACTTCATCTACCATATTATAAATGCGTGAATCTATACAGGTCCCCTCAGAGACTTTTTGTCTATGTTAATCATTTAATCAACTGACTTATGTTAATGTGTGTTTCTTACCCTTAATTTCTTAGTAACATTTTGTTGATAATGTTATACAGGAATGGTGTTCCACAGCTTTGGAACACAAATTGAATGATTGTAAGAATAACTTACTATGTTATTGAGAGGAAGTGGGTTGCCATGGACCACAGTGAAACTGTGAATAACCCTTAAATCCCAACTGTAACAAGAGCCAAATGTACATCACAAGTTAAATATGTGTGCTATGCTTTCAGCATCTTTTTAATAACAGCCATTCAACTATTTAGGCCACATGCTGCTGTAGGGAGAATGCACTGGAATTTGAACTAATGCTATCCCTTGATTTATATCAGGTCTTAGTTCACATATGAACATTTGTCAGTTTGTAGTTTATAAAGCCATTGTACTGTCCACTCTTTTATATGGGTCTGAATCATGGGCCATCTACCGCTATCATTTACGACTTCTCAAACGCTTCCATCAGCGCTGCCTCTGTACAATCCTAAACATCCACTGGACTGACTATGTGACTAACATAGTCACAGGCAGAGGTCACCAGTATTGAGGCCATGCTGTTGAGAACACAACTGCACTGGGCAGGGCACGTTTCCAGGATGGAGGATCACTGCCTCCCTAAGATTGTGCTTTATGGTGAACTCGCCACTGGCTGCCACAACTGAGGAGCCCCAAAGAGGAAGACACAAGGACTCCCTGAAACAACACCTCAGATTTGGCCATATTGACCAGCATCAGTGGTCCACTCTGGCCTCAAATCGGGAATCATGGAGACACACCATCTATAACGCTCCTGCCTCCTTTGAAAACTCACGTAGAATTAGCCTTGAGGACACAAGACATTGCAGAAAAACCCGTGCCTCGTCAATACCGCCTAAGGAGACTTGCTTGTAGCAAGCATGGGTAGAGCCCTTCCCATATCTTCGTTCGCAAAGCTTAGCCATGATGATGAGTTTTGTTTCCTTTTTTTCCCCCTGTTTTGTTGTGGTGGTTTTTTTTAAAAAAAAAAAAAAAACTTAGAGTGGTTGGCTTTTGGGGAATTACCGTCAGGCTTGTAACACTTCATCTTTAATTTTCCTATTCAGGCTGTTGCCCATTCACTTGATCCTTGATCCTTGAGGAAAGGAGAGATTTCTGCACATCTTTAGATATAAGAGATGGAGGGGCCAGAGATCCTATTTAAACACTTTATTTTGAAGCAGTTTGCTGAGCATGTCATCTTGAAATTGGATTCTTTCTTATATAGCTATGCAAATGTCCAATTTCAGAATATTCCGTGATATAATAATGGTGTAGTTGTAGTCCTGATTCGGATAAAGGCTGTAACAATGCTTATTAAAATGTTGAAGGTGGCAGAGAAAAGTTATAATTTCTTAGGGTCACTGCTCATTTTTATGTAGGCTTTCTGCAAAATTGAGATAGTTATATTCATATTGAAAGTGCAAATGGACAATCTGACAATGTAGCTCAGAACTTGAAGGATTTTCCCAAATCTTTGTAGATGAAGGGTTTTGTAGTTTGGAGCTATAATTTTTAAGATACAGAGACAAATTGAAATCTGGGAAGATTTCTGCTTAGGCAGTTGCCTTCTCTTAAACACCAGCAGCTTTGAAATAAATGTGGAGGTGTGTATAATATAATGCATTACAGACTTTCTTTGGTGTATATGAAATGGTAATTTCAAGGTCTATGTGAATGTTGGGGGCAGGGAAATTTGCATTATTTTCTGCTCTCTCCTGGCTCTGCAAGTATCCTCTGTTTTATAGTATTTTTCTTTGGAAATTGTGTTCTGCAGAGGGAAAACCTACATCTCTGAGGCCTAGAAAGGAAAATTGAGGAAGATATCCTCCACAAATACTGCTGTGTTTGATTAGCTGGTGATATAGTAAAGAGAAGTAAATGGAATGGTTGCAGTTTTTGAATTTTAATATGGTTTTTATTCACATATACTGTTTTAATGTATATTTAATTTTCCATATATAAATTATGCAAAGTACTGATTAATCAGAAAAGTCATTCTTAAATGTAAATTCACAGAACAAAACCAAATCACATTGCAGCAAATATGGCAAAGAGAAATATTGTTTATTCACAGAGCTTGGATCTGAATATGAGAAAATATGCTTTGGTTTGAAGTAGGCGTAGGACAGAAAAACATTCCTAGTATGTGTGTACCAGTTAACATACAATACTCCACTTAATACCAGCATTCACTAAACTGTGATGCTCTTAGGGGGCACAAGCATATGTTATTCCTGGCTATCTCTGCTTAGCAGCTGCAGGCAACCTCAAAAGGAATTTCAGTAATCCTTGTAAGAACCTATCTAAGCAGAGAATCTGCTGTTCTTTTCTCTGTAGCAATAGGGTCCCGGAGACCAAGGCCTGAGGATGCTTAGCTCAGGTTGTGGTGTCATGAGCTTAATTGAGCCAATCTAAACAACTCACTGGCACTGGAAGGAGGGACATTTCCTTTTTTACCCTTGCTCCCTGCTGCACTGCCCTGATACCATGCATGGCCTTTGGTACCCACTGGGAAACCAGCTCACTGATCTGAGGACATTCCCTCTCTACACCAATAACAAAAAAAAAAATCACAACCCAAAAGCCCTAAATGTTTAGTGTTCAGAGTCTGGGTAGCAGCTGGGAACAGAAAAGAATTGAGCAAGCATAGGGCTTTTGGTATTTGAGACAAAAATGGCATTTGGAGGCAACTAGATTCGGAGACGCGTGGGGGATTCAGAGAGACTGCAGAGGGATACTCTTAACTGCTTGCTTCTGAAGTATGAACAGTGGGTTATGGAGTGATAAAAAGAGGGGTCTGTGTACCCCTCCAAAAAGTAGGGGGCCTCTGTAAGGAGTTGGAAAGGGAATCAGTCCTCAGAGCATATTTCCTGAGAGTTTCAGGAAATGGAATGGGAGACATTCAGGAGCAGGCAGGCAGGACGGGTATGGGGCTGAAAGTATGAGCAGAGTTGACAAGGCTGGTGAAAGGAGAGGCAGTGGCTGCAGGAGCCATGCTCTCTTCTCTTGTCCACTTACCACCCAACACTGGACTCTAGAAACAAGTGGAGAGTCAGTGATGGGGTCCCAGCTGCTGTGGAGTTCCTGTGCCAGTGTATCCAGAGCTTGCAGTTCTTTATTTAGAGAAAGCCAAGCCTGCTGCAATCTGTCAAAACCCTTTTCCCACCGAGAATAGTGGGGAAGCTGCTGATTAGTGCTTATGCGTGTATCTTATTCTGGTGGTTCCTCCAGCTGTCCACAAATTCAAGATCTTTGGATTCTGGTTGTCACTTGTGTGTTTTCCAAATGAATTCCTATTAATTTTTAGTCTCTAGGGTGTTGTCCTTTATTTTCGCTTTTCATACTTTCCTGCTTTGCAGCTGGTCATCTTTTTAGTTGGTTCCAACAGTAATTTGCCCAGCAATCATAAAAACTTTCTGTCAATAGTACTTTATTCTTTAAAGAAAAGAGACCTAAATGGCTTTGATGCCTTGTATCTGACCACTGAAGAGACTAAGTTTTGCAAGTGACTTGTGTCTATTTGATGTTCAAGCCTACTGTGAGTTCAACCCTAGCATTAACTTCCGTCTACCTTCTATGGTTATAACATAGCTCAGATTTGCAGCCCTTTGTGTTCCGTTTACATCTTCCTATTTCCCTCCCAGTTCCTCTGCTGCAGCATATATTTCACAGGAACATGTTCCTTGTTTGGGGATTACTGCTGTAAACTGAAGTCCTGCAGCAGTCTCACAAGGAGGTGATTTTGTGTGATAAGGAGTTCATCTGAAAATATGACCATGCTTCTGCTCTCTACCCTTCACGTTTACTTGTGTTACATTAGTGCAAATGAAATCACAACGAGATTGTGAATTTAGTGCTGTGCTTCTATGTAAGTGCATTTAAGAATTCAGTGAAAAAGCTAGAAATTTGGGATTTTGTCTCTCCCTATGTAAGTCAATTGTTACTCTAAAATGACCTAGTTTAGGTAAATGATCAAATATGTAAAGCATCTGTTTTAGAGATATACATCCTGTCTTCAGTCTGTGCTAGGACATATCCATGAAATCTAGAAGTGGAATAAAAATTTTAATTTTTCTTTATTTGTAAGCCTACATAATTAGTATACTCTCTGCCCCACATTTTGTTTGAGGAATATATGAATGACTTGAATGGAAAATTAAAAATATACAATAAAATCTTTGGACAGTTATTTGTGATGTAAATCTATTATCTAGCTTTATTCTTTAGTGAGCATTAACAGATTCTTTCCTGCAAAACAAAGAATGACTAAGGTATGGAATGAAATTATATAGAGATCTACCATGAAAATAACACATTTACTATAATTTTGATTTCTTTTATAATCCCACATTTTCATGTAACAGACTGGCCACACATAAACTATAAGAAATGATAAAGCTCACTCTTGTGGTATAGTAAGAGAAGTGCAGAAGCAACAGCCCTTTATTCTTCAGTGATTTTTGTTTGCGTGTAAATATTAGAAGTGACTCCCAAGCATATTGCTTTCTGTAGATGTAGCTGTGTTATTTTCATTCTTCTCTTGCTGAACATGGCTACTTTTGTTCTGTTTTTCTTTCTGTGGTCTAAGGAACTTCACAGGATCGATGCAGTGCACTATCAGGCTGCTGGACAGGTATTAATGCTTACAGCACCACTAACCAAAGCTGCTTTACTAAAACTCACTGGCTTTTCATCAATCATGAAGTTACGGATGCAGCCAATGAAGGAATTGCGTGTAGTCAGGCTCGTTGTTAGCAGAGACTCTGGAAGAAGCAGATTAGAAAAATTAAGTAAATACAAATTTAAAGCTCGTGATGACCCAAGTAATCAGTTTGGTGGCAGAATCTTTTAAATTTTCTACTAACTGCTGCTCTGTTGAATCTTCTGTGGGTCTTTTAAAATATCTGGCTTACTGCTGGTGTCCTAGAGGTCATTAGAGTAAGTATGGTTAGTTATCTACAGTTATGTAAAACTCCTACTACAAATGGTCAATAGAAACACAATTTGCATTTTTTTACAACTGCATTTTCTTTTAGGTGACAGAGTACATGAATCCCTGTGTCTCTTTTTGTAATTTAACATTACATATATTGTCATCTGTGTCTGATTTTTTAGCTTGCATCTAGTTTGCTGTATTTGCATGCTATTATTTAGTATTATATCTTGTTTCTTGTTGTGAAGTTCTATATAAGATTTTTCTGTGCCAGTGTGATAATAGTGTTATAGAGCCAATAACGGCATTGCTTTGGTATTCTGTAATTAATGTAGAAATAGAAGGCTCTATTATGAAGCAGAAAAGCATTTGCAATTACCCCTTTATATTACCTCTATGGGAAGAGTTCTGTCCTAATAAAATTCCAGTTTGGATTTAAAGAGTGAACAGGCATCTGCACATAGATTTTATTATTCCCTTCAGGCTCATTTTACCCCTGGTAGTGTGGGATGGATGCGAACACAATGCACTCCAGCCACTATTCCAAGATAAGCAATATAATGAATTTTGTAGTTAGAGCTGTTCATGATGGACATGCAGGGCACAGAGAAATAATGCTGCACTTTTTCAATGAGAAATGTACAGAAGTTGGATTAAAAATTGAATCATGTAGTGTTGATTACAGTTTGTATATGAACCCCAACAGAGTAGCTCTGTCTGTTGAATAAGGGAAGTAAATGTAGTAATCTTGGCCCACACTACACAGATGGTTTGTGAGTCACAAATACACATGAGCAGACATCTGTTCAATAGAAACAACTAGTCACAAAAAGAATTTTGTTTTGTCTTGTGTTCAAAGATGCCATTGCTTGAAGAAGAGGAAAGAAGCCTACCAGCAACTAAACTTTGAGGGTCCAGTTACAGTGACAGNTGTTCTTTTTTGAAATGAAAACTAAGTCTTTATACTTTCTCTGGAAACAGTGTTGAAATCTGAGAACAACGTACCACAAAGCTGCCAAAAACATACCTGGTACACCTCCAATAAACACTGGCTCCCTGTGGTCAATTGCCTTTGGATTTAGTGGCCCTACCACATGGTTGACTTCAGAATCTACATCCAGTTGCACCACATTAGCATCTCTAATAACTGAAAGGAGAAAGAACAGGAATCAACAAGAAGTAGCACATGAGTTTCCTGTGACAGACAGGAATTATCTGTTTGATCTGAGTGGTTCATTTAGTGTTTGCTAGATTGAGTGTGAGCCATCACTGACAGTATGTGGGCAGATTTGGCATTGGGCAGGGCCAATGGAAGATACAGTGTGGGAGCAAGGGTGCTTTTGAGTGGGGCTCTTGCTTGCTGGTAACTGTGTCTAGGCTAGAATAGCATGTAGCTTAGAAAAACTGTTTGCCAATCATTCTCAATAGGGGATGTATTGGAATGCAATGAGGTTTCCTCCTTGCTTGTGTGTGTGTGTTTCCTTCAGAGGGGAACCAGAATGCACAGTGAAACAGTGCACACTCAGATCTCTTCTGGATGTGGCAGTGGGAGACATCCTAAGTCAGCATCTAGGCAGGAAGGTAAGGGCGTTCAAAGGTTTAGAACATACTTTTTGACTTTCAAATCCAGGAAAGAAGGATGACTGTCTGGCACAAAGGCAAACTCCTGACTGTAGACGTCTCTCTATTGTGAGCAAATGGCTCCTCAGGTCTGTCTTGTTGTTTGACCTTTAAGGGCAGCATATACTTGTGCCTACTACATTCTACCAACTTCTCTAACCTCTAATTGGGAAAGGAAGAATATCATCTGGTATGTGACTCAGGAAAGGTTGCCAGCATTTCAGCTAGGCTGCTTTGTGTTCTTTGAACTAGGAGCTTCCATATTTTCTTGTTCTTTGTATCTTCATAGAAACTTGTGCTTATCCTCCCCAGAAGATCTACAGTTCTATATCTGAGGGATGAATAAGACTGTGTCTTTTACACAAACTTGGTTCTTAATGGGTGAGAAAGAAGAAAATATGACTGCATTCCCAGTGCTCTAGACCATGGAGATGGATATCTTGGGAGGGAGAGATTAGGGAATAATCATGTTTTACTGACCTGCAATTCGATGCCACCTGCCATCGCAGAGACTCTGTTTCAGTGTCACAGAAGTTGAAAAATCCCTGATTCCATTATTCAGTTTCACAGTAACCTGGGAGAAAATAATGTAATCATCACTGTAAACCCCCATTTTTCTCTTTTTAACTTCAGTTGTAATAATGCTATATTCCCCACTCAAAAAATGTCAAGTATCTAAGAGAAAGGAAACCATGATTTCATTAAATTCTTCAAAATAAAGTACCCTTTTAACCCACAATTTAAATGTGGCTATTTTTTTGTTTGCTTGTTTTTTTTCTGTTTGTTTGTTTTGCTAGTGTTTAGAGGCATCAGATGATGTTTTGACATCTTGCTAGCCACTTAATAAGGAAAACAGTAATGAAAAACCCAAGTATAAACAAGGAGAAAACATGTGAGAAAAGAAAAGATAGTGAATTTAAGAATGACTTCTAAGTTACTTTTTCAAGCTTACCAGTAAATCTCTGGCAAAGCCAGAAAGTGAACCTAATTTTGAATTTTGTACCTTTGCTTTAGTTAATGGATTAATATTTTTCTGCATGGAAATGTTATAGCAGCAATGTTGTGTCCCTGTTGAGGGGCACAAGATTCCCAGTGATAATTGCAAGAGAACTCCAAACTCTGAGTCCAGCCATTCAGGCTCTTCAATTATTTAAGTTTCCCCTGATTATGTTGACACTGTGTTGGCTGAAAAATCATAGAATATAGAATGG
>WEIV01009481.1:4369-39502 GCA_013390005.1 Calyptomena viridis
TCAATTCAATATGAGTTGCAGAGTACATTTGAAATTTAAAAAATGTAACCATTTGTTACACAGCTGTAGTAAGCAGGATATTTAATCAACAGAAGTTGATAGATGATAGTGCCTACAACTGAATTAGACCCTCATTCTGAAGTGAATTCTTATCCTACCAAAGCTCTGGGACCTGTGCAACAATTCCCTTTAAGATAAGCCTTTTATTGCAATGATTGTGGCATGGTAAAAGGGCTAAAGTAACAATTATCACCCAGTTTTGTGAGCCAATTAATTTTTAAATCATTGTTCCTGAACAGTAATTCATGGTCCACATGCTTAACAACCTTATGTAAAAGTCATGTATATTAGTTTCAAAAGGGTAATGTTTAGTGTTTCCATTATTCTTTAAAAAAATATTGGTTTTTTATTTTAGATTTTTGGAGAATATTCAGTGCATCTCTTGAAAATACACAATTCCAGAGCAGTTTGCAATAAATTCTAAGAATTTAATTTCTTTGTACATGTATGTGTGAGAGTGTGCATGCGTGCATGAGTATGCTCCTAAGAAGTGCAAGATTTTCCAAATAGGAATAGGCCATATATTAATTTTTTTCAAATACAAAACTTCTTTTGATTATGGTGGGATCTACAATTATGTATGAGAGTAGAATACAGTTCATTAGTGGTTATATCTACCAGACTCAGAATCCTGGAGTCAACATGCATCTTACTGGTGCATTTTCAATATGATTGAATGATGAAAACAAAGACAGTGTGCTAGAAAGAAATTCACAAAAATATCCAAACACAAGGGCACGGGGAACCCACAATAGATGCTGCTGAATCAAAAGTAGTATGCTTGTATTTGTTTGGGGGTTTTTGTGTGTTTTTTAATTTTTTGGAGTTTTTTGTTTGAAGATATATTTGAAAATTATTAAAATTGCTATATTCTTTAGAAACCAAAAAAATTTTGGTTTAGTATTACAATATTCTAATGCATATCAATGCAGAGTATAATTTATGTTTTTCCTTAGTATCATTTGAGGTAAGTTAATATCAATTTAATTGAAGAATTCAATTTATAGTAAGCCTTCCTGAGTCCAGAAATATTTCAGCGTTCAAAAAAAACATTTAGCCTTTTAATGAGGGTGACAGTGGCAGGTGAAGTCTACTGTACTTGGATCTTTTTCTGCATATTTGGCACCTGGTTCTATATATTGTGTGATTTCCTGTATCATTTTTCTCACATTCATGGAATTTTAGTTTTTGTTAGAGATATCAGCAGGTTTAATGGCAATAAGAAGCTGTGAACATGTTACAGGTCCATGGACAAGCAGCTTGAATTGAATCTTATTTTGTACAATGATACACTTGCTTTTCAGTGAGCTGAGAATCGAGTCATGTGTTAAGTAGTCATGACACTATATCCAGCTGCATTTATTACTTTTTCTATTAAGTTTTTCTGTGAGTGATCTCAATACTGATGAGGCTGTGATGTTCACATCTTTAAGCAGCTAGTGGGGCTGATTTGCCTACAGGCTCCCAGGGGACAGTGGGTGTTCCAAGCATTTTGCAAAAAGAAGTGACAGGTTGGGCTCTCTTGAGTGACTGTGACACTTTCTTTATGCCTCTAGATTCCTCCATCTCAGCAGGAGAAACATTATTATAGTTGTGCAATGTAGTGATAAACTCATTTAACTTTAACTTTGCAGCTTTTTTGTTACCAATCTTGCCATGTATAAGCACAAGTTCATGTAACATAGAGGACTTAATCTGATTTTCAGTACCTTCTCTACCTTTAGGGTAGAAAGAATTGATTTGTATCTTGATATAACTAGAGGATTTAGCATGGTAGTAAGCATTTAACCAGGGATTTTTGTTACTAAGACAGCATTAATAAATTACCCTTTTCTTGAAAATACTAATATGCAAGCACACTAGTCATCACACTTACATTTTGGCAGCTTCACTTAGAGTAGCTGGAGAGCAGCTGGAGATATTACAGATGTATAGATGATTGGCTTTAAATTTTTTTGTATTTTAAGCATTAAGCACACTTCCATGGGGTATATCCCCAATGATAGGTGTGAAATATCATTCAAAATGCAGTAGCCTGGACTTAAGGAAGTCAGTGAGAATTCTGTGCCAACTTTACTAGCTTCATGGCTTTGCCCTGTGTGGAAAGACTGAAGCACTTAAAGTTAGTCCCATATATTCAGAAATTAAATCCAGATACTTTTAATTAAGATTTTAAAAATATATACTTCTTTTTATATCAAGACTTCCAGGATACAATTTCAGACTTGCTGCAAACCGTACCATCCCTGTGGAGTTGAACTGCTCAGCATTTTGCTTGCCTCCAAACCTCTGTATGATACAGAAATCAGATACCCACCAAGTACAAGCTCTGAAGGGCCTAATCTGTTCTGTGTTCTGAGTGTACATCTAAGCTACAGTGACAGAGTGAACCTCCTAACAAAAGATACCTAAAACTGCACTTTTTTTTTCCCTCTGGGAACTAGGCTGTGGGTAAAGAAGAGATAAATTCATAAATTCCCACTGTCAAGTTTGGTACTACAGTTATTCAGGTTAAAATGTGGTTAGGAGTCTTCTGCTTTTCTGAAACCACTTGAAGGTAAAACTTAGGACAAATTCATACAAAGCAACATCTGTGGATTCAAATGCTATCTTGATATAATTTAAATTTTTTAAACTGTTTTCCCCTTCTAATCCTGTGTGAAATCAAACTGCCTGTCAGTAACACCTTCTTACACAAAGATTATAACATACCAAGCATTTATGCATGAAAGGGTTGATACTAAATATCTTTGCATAACAGGAATGTGCTGTTGATTGTAACAGGGTGTAATCATATGTTTAGAGAATTTTCAAGCTTACCTAAATACACATCAGCTAGACCCCAGCAGCAGTTAAACCAGTACTTGGTCAAAGATTTGTGCACAGCAAATAGCAGGACTGTGACCCTTGTATAGCCCCCACTGCTCCCAGTGATGTAGTGCTGCATCCAGGGATGCCTTGGGATCGGTGCACAGCACTGCCCTGGCACTTGGAGGAACTAACTATAAGTGACCCATTTTTCATGCTGACTGGTCTGCATACATATCAGTGTTATTTTCTAAGAGTGGTTTCTGTAGACATTTTGCAACAAAATACGACTGTTGAAATGGTACATGTCAGATTTGTTAGGGTTCTTAACCATAGTGTCAAGTTTCGTTTAAATGAAAAAGAAGTCAGGCTGATAAAGCTGCCCACATTCAGGTTCTTTCTAAATTTTTGTCATTGTAGTCTTTCTCTTGTGATGTACTTATGATATACTGTGAGGTGAAGAAACATACTTAGAAAGTGTGAACTTTCACAGTTGTGTTTTAAGCCAGAGCCTTTATAGGTTTCCAATCACTTAAATAGTTGAGAAGTATAATTTATTTCACAGAAAGATAAAGCTTGGCTATAGACTATACAATTAAGCAGATGAAAGCTGTTAGCCTTATTTAGCCTCATTTTCATATATCACATAGCATGAAAGGCAACTTTTTTTTTTGCATGTTCTCACATTTATCCCAGGATTGCAGGCAAGATTATAGCAGATTTTGAAAATTTTGTGATGGATTTATTACATTTAATGAGCATGCAATATATGGCTTCTCAGGCTTTGCTGACATTTTGAAATTAGACTTCCAGCAGTGAAATCTTGTCAGCGACGGGTTTTAGATTACTCAAGCTTTCATGATTAGAGCTTTTCGTACATAATGTCAAGTACAATCGTCTGTTAAAGGCTAAATGAGCATACCATTGTTAATGTAGTAGCAGCACAGAGAATAGACTCCAGAGACTTTACATTTTTGCTGACTTGAAACGTAACTTTATTATGAACTTTATTCGTAGTTCTATCCTTAAATGTATGTGAAGACACAGAGGAGAAAAATCTTTGAAGAACTTTAAAAAGTGTATTTTAAACTGTTTACAGAGTATATTATATTAACATAAGTTATTTAATTGAGTAATCAAGAAAACAAAGTATTTTTTATTAAATTTTTCCAGGTTATTCACCATGTGTAAGTGTGCCTTTTATAGGGCTGATATGTATTTGTACATAAGTGAACCGTAACTACTACACTCTTCTAAAAATATCACTTTTTAACACTTTTTTCTTGCTCAGCAACATTGGAGTTGAGAATTTACAATTGTGTCCAACCTAAAAAATAACTATATATATTAGAGCAACAGACATACATAGACAAATAAAACGCATTGTGCATGATATATTTTCTCAGTTTACGCACATTATTTTGTACTGATTTCATTCAGTGGCTGTCTAAAATCCCATATATTTTATATAAGCAGTGTTTGAGCCATGTTGTCTCAGGCCCAGATCCACAGCAAGAATATAGGTCTTAACTCAGTAATATGGAAGTTTTTAGTCAAAAAAGCCATAAAGGGTAATGCCATCTGTGCCCTTACATAAGATGGCTAGAATCCACTGTTCAAAATACATAAAAAGTTGGGAGTCTTGAAAAAATGTGTGCACAGATATCAGTGTGCTGAGTCAGCAATACCTAGACTAGAAAATGGGAAAGCATTGAGGAGTGATTTGCAGCTCACCACTGCAAGCTTAGCATTTCTATGTGCTCTAGAATCTTAATTAGGGAGCCCTCTCCAACTTCAGGTCGGTCCTTCCCCTTTGTGGAGGGGAAGGACACGCATGTTCATTTTTGTCCCTGGCTCTCATCTTGCCTTGCCATGACTATGTGCAAGGTTTGAGTTCTAATCAGACATTTTAATCCACTGAAATCTCTTAATTGCCTTGACTGTTACTGTGTGTTTGATTTCAACAGCTACCACCAACCGATGTAAATATTTTTTTCTGTTTTCTGCACCATTTGGCAATGTGTTTCCAGCAATACACATTTTCTACTTTTGTATATGATCACTGGTTTTTATAATAGAGCAATTTTTAGGGCTACAAGTGCCCCATGAGGCAAGACCACAAGGCACTGAGCCAAGTAGATTACTGGAATAAGCAGGCCAACTTTCTTTGACTTTGCCAGCATTGGGCCAATTTATAGTATTGTCAGATTTGGTTTATATCATTTCATCTGACAAAGAGCATCCCATCAGTCGACATACTTTGCTTTCGATTTAACAATTTTAGGTTAGTAACTGACTGTGGCAGCTCATGCTTTTTTGTTGTTGTTGTTGTGGTTGTTTTGAAATGATGCAGTCCTCTAACATCAAGCTGCAGAGATAAATTGCTCAGAAGGCTATTTCAAGCAGCCTTTGGAGGATCTTCAATATGATCTTCTCAGTCCAGTGTAGTAATATTGCGGTAACATAAGACCAATATCAAAGCCAACAACCGGACCAGCTGAGACTATAGCGATAAAAAAGGAAACATTGTTCTGTATTCCTTCCTTGCCCCTGTCCAGTAGTGACCAAGGGCTTCAGGTGGGACCCATAGCAGCCCTGTTTGGAATATATAAATTCATAGGATATTCCAACAATAGCCATGTGTAGACCAACACCAAACTTACTACAGTGAAAAGATTTGCATGTGGGGGCATCTGTTAAATGCCACTTCCTGAATTGTGCTCCGTACACTGTCACCACATGTGAAGACCTACCCTGGAACTTCTGAGATTTACTAACTAGATACATAGTAAAATAAAGGCTACTAAATATTCATAGAAGTCTAGTGACAAGTGGAATTAAAACATAGTGCTAGAGGTTCAATTTGTTTGGAAAAAAAATAACTCCACTGACTTCAAGAGAGATACAAAGGCTGAGGCCAGACTGGTTAGTGCTTCTTAAAGCAGGACAGAATCCTGAAAAAGAGCGAAAACACATAGTTTTCCACCTTCATGAAAGAAGTGAAGAAGTGTTTACGAAGCCTGTAATTACATAAGGGTGGAAAGGTGTATGTCAGGTTACTGTGTTTACCATAAGATTAAATCATTGTTCATATAATTGAAAATATGGTGACAAGCAGAGCAATGGAAGTATGCAGGTACAAACAGCGTGTAACTCATTAATGTGTCACAGCATTCTTGTCATCTTATTTTGAGTTTGAGTTTTGAACAAATGACAATGTGTTTTAGGATAATTAGTGACTTTCTGCTGCCTCTTAGCACTGATGGAAACTGCAGAGTTAAAACCTTAGAGAATACAATTAATCTATTTGGAAAATATAATTTAAAGTATTTAAAAAAATAAAAAAGTTATTAAAGGTACTGATAATTTCAGATTCTGAACAGAAGGTCCTTAAAGTGTCAACATGGGTGGTTCTGGATGAGAATTCATCCATTACTGGAAACTTGTATTAGCATGAAATTAATCAGATATGAACAATGAACTCCAGCTCATTCCATCTCCCTTTCTTTGGCTGCATTCTCATATATCTGAGAAAAATTGTCTTTCCTACCTCCTTTGGAGAGAGCTTACAAGTTCCCTGCCAAGGTGAGCCAGCGAGGCTCGGTCAGTATCTGATAGTCTCCCAGAAGTCACAGCAGAATGAAACAGTCACCCTCTTGCAACAGCACTTAACAAGAAAAGTTGCACTAAAATTTCTTTCAAATCATTAAGGTTGGTGAGAGAGAAGTAAAAATAGCTTATCTTTTATGTAGCACAGTGTTATATCTCCTGGTTTATATTTCTACATTGATTTCAAGTTTCCCTGCTCTCTAAGCTGATCAGTAAAAATATCAGTCATGATTTTCTCTGAGGTTTTCAATATCTTTTCCAGGTATAAAAATAATGAAGATTAAAACATTCTGACATTTAAAGGGGGAAACTCTGAAAGGATCTGTTTCTCAAAATCAAAATTATTCAGTTACTGTCTGAATATTTTCCATAAATGTCAAGTTTTTTCTCAAATTATATTGAAGACAAGTCTGAGCATAAACCACTGAAATTGTAGGAAGAATATTGCTTTTACTGTGAATCTTCCCAACAGTTTACGACTAAATCAGATCAATGGCAACATGTTCCTTTCAGGACAGTCTAGTATCTTCTACATGGCTTTAAAGCTTTCTTGAGTCTTCAGCAATTGATTGAGATTACATTTATGCATTTATTTGCATTCGTCTCTTCCAGCATATAAGCTAACACAATAATAGAAGTTATTAATTTTTACCCAACTAACTGAGAAAAATGGAAAGCCTGAACATGGCAAATTCACAACCAGATGCCATAATATTTCAGAATGGACTTGTGCTATGACAATCTCATTCTCTGTCTAGGCAGAAGGGCTTCTCTGTTTGCTTAATTCAGCATTACAATGGCAGGAGATTTCTTCTTCTTCCATTCCATCAAACATAATTAGAAGATGATGCAATGAGCAGGACTTGAGTACATCACTAGCTTCTCTCTCTCTGCTTTTTTCCTGCCTTCATCCTTTGTCAAGTCAAATAGGGAAACTCATTTATTGATCTGCCCCAATGAGGATAGAGACACTATACAGAACTTTGTGGAAACGCTTTAGAGATTTATTGCTAGTATATATCCTACTACCCTTCTGTAATAGAGTACCTTTTCAAGCTTCATTCCAAAAATACCACTTTTCAATCTTCCCCACTGAGAAACGACTCAGATGTGAAATATTCACTGAAGACACATAGCTGCAGACTATGAATAAGGGCACATCCCTGACAAAGGAGGAGCAGTTAGTCTGAGAGAACCTGCCCCTGGAGCCACCAGGGAAGAGGGAGCCTCCCCAGACCCAAATGCAATGACTGCCCATTCTGAAGCACTTGCTTTTCAAAGCTACTGGATAAGTCTGCAAATGACATTTTGAATAAGTCTGATAAATGAAATTTTGGAACTCCTCCTTGTTATGCCTGAACCATTAGTATTATCTTGGCTTAAGGGAAGAATGCATAGGAAGCTACTGGTAGTCTATCAGCTACATTCGATTTCACTCCATCAACTGCTGGCAAATTTTTTTACAGCCACTTTCTCAATTTTCTCTTTGATCAACTGGCAAAGATTTACTGTAACAGAAGAGTGCTCCCATGCATGTTGAGTCTTGCAGAGGAAACTGTGTAGCAAATCTCTCTTAACTAACACCAGGCACTGACAATGTCTTGAAACACTAAGCTTGTTTTTAAAATTGAAATTATCTTATTTATATATTCTATAGCTTAGTGATGAGATCCCACTATCAGCTTGGGTGTGTTTCTTTCATATACCAAACTCATCCTTTCCAAAGTAGAGGATGACAGTTTATCTTCACACACTTACAGACTAATGACAGGCACTCAGAGAGAAGCATCTGCCAATACTGACAATATTGTGTTCTCTCTCATACCTACAAATCCCTGCTTATAACAGTCTTTGTCCTTATCTTGACAAGATTGTACAAGCTTTTCCACTTCAAGAAACAGACTTTCAGTTTTCTCTCTGCTTGCCCACTCATGCTGTGCAAGTAATATCCCTTGTATTTCTGTCACTACGAAAATTCACATCATTCCTGTAAGTAACATATAAGTTAAAACTGGTAAACTTGATTCTTAAAATATGGTCTTTTGGAAATTATAACCTAAACGGATTTTCCAAGCTGGTCTTACTAGCTTGGGTTTCATCTGGTGAGGGCAAAGTGAGCCTTATAGCTGATCATCTATAAAGCTTAAGTAGTGAATGTAGGGTTTTCTTGACTGGAGCAGGAGCGGGAGATAGGGAGCAGCAATATATGTGTTCTCTACACTTGAAAAGATGTAGTCAGTTAATACTTTAATGACTTGATCATAGCTGCCTCTGAAGTTTTATCTTGTTAAGTACTTCTTAGATTAATCAGCTGAATAGTAGGAGTAACCAGCCTTACAGCACAAAACCTAAAACCTAACAGAAGTATGAAATACTATTTATCTTTCCTGTACAACTAACTCTGAACACTATTTCCCCACCTTTCTGTATAAATATCAGAAAAGAGAGTCTTCTGTCTGTTCACATTTGATTAGCTGAGTTGCCATGTACAGAGCATGATATAGTGTATTAATTTTTTCACTTTTCATTTGCCCATTTATCTTACAGCATCTGAGTTAGTTACATCATTTCCTAAGGACCTCATAACAAAGCATTGTGTAGAAGACTCTGTTGCATAAAAAAGAATATTCTGATCAATAAGCAAACTTATTAACTTTAACTTTTTAAAGAAACAAACTCTATATTCATTGCATTTTTAAGACCAAGAAGCTCTTTATGCATTTCATTACAATTCTGTATAACTAAAGAGCCCTATAAGGACTTCTTTTGGAAAGAAATTAAAATCTAATCCTTGCATTTGTGCAGATTCATCACTTAACCTGCACAAATATTGTAAGGAGAAACTTCACCTCAGAACTGTATAATTAATTGATTAGACAAAGGTCAATTTAAATCTGTGCAGTTTCTAATATCTTATGCAAGTTGTCGAAGTGTGAGGCAAGGTCATGGCACCATTACACTTTCTTCCTATTTTTGATCAATGTAAACACATCACATATGGCATTTAAGCCACAAGGCAAGCCAATACTTAGGAAACAACCAGAACCAGATGAATAGAAGCAGCCTAAATTCCTAGCTAAGTAGCAAGGTTATTGTAATAGTTGAAAGAAGTCTAACATGGCATGATGTCAGCAGTATTCTATGAGAATGCAGGAGGGAAACTCACACATTTCAAGTGAAAGTGGAGAAGACGATGTAAAGTAAAATGGGTGAACCATTGAAAGAGAAAGAGTACCAACACATCCACTAGCTGACTTGGCATCCAGAGCAGTGATGTGTTATCCATCATTCATGCAGCCTGATTTGTGGGGAAAATACAATAAGACACATAGAACAAGTAGCACCAAGCAGCGGAATTTGCAAGCCTTAGACTTTTTTTAGACAGAATATTAGAGTGACAGGGTATTGTCCTTCTTTAATGATTACAGGATTTGATTGCTTATGGTCACATGTCCTGTATAATAAAATACAAGTTTTTTGTATAGGACATAAATAACACATCCATCTTCCCAGAATGAAGCTTTAGATAGATATCCAAATACACCCTTCCTTTACTGTCACTCCCACTGATTAAGAATCTGAGATTTCCATAAGGAATTCTAAGGTTAATTTTTTATGACAGAGAAATATGTCTGGGGCAAATGAAGCTAAAAGGACAATACAGGAAAAAAGGAGAGTGGCAATACTGAAGAATTTATTCGTATGAGATTGATAGCGGTAACAGAAATAAAGGACAAGACAGAACATTAAAAGTTAAATAAAGCCTACAAAGATTAAAGGAAAGGTAATTAAAAACAGAGCAAAAAACCCATAAACTCAATTAAAAAGTTAATGTCGATGTAAAAGGCACATAGAATTATATTAAAGTTTAAATCATTATTAAACCCCTGAGAGCATACAAATATCAAAAGTGTGCAAAGTCAGACATCAATTTTTATTGTCTTCAAGACAAGCCTGTATTTTCCTTTATGCAGTGGAGAATACAGAATATAAAATTCTAGACATAAGAGGAACAAATATCAGGTGAAGTAGCAACAAAACTGTATTTGGGTAACACGCCCAACGACAATAACAATAATAGCCAGGTGACTTTGATTAGTGTACATTTTAGTGTTGACTAAGCCATCTTGCCCCTTATTTGTAACAAATGGAATATGTTTTCCATTACTGTCCAGTAAACTTTGTATTAACGGAGAATAATGTAGTTTGAAATAGGAACTTGCTTGACCGGCAAAACTAATGTAGAAGAGGAAGAAACAATGTTCCTGGGGTTTTTTGTGTAACAGCCGTCTGACACAACTGTGTTCCATCCACCAATATGGAGAAAGGAGTTTGTAGCAAATACAAAGTAACACCCACACCCTCTAGAAAGGAGGGGATTTATGTGTGTAATTCAGGAGGGATTTTCCAAAGTGAAGACCAAATTATTAAAGGTGCGTAGGCATATAGAGGTGCATAGAGGTGCATCAGTGAGAAGCTCATCCTATAGAGGCAGACTTGGTCTTCTCATCTCTACTTTGACTTGCTTACTCTCTTGCTTTTTGGTGAGTTGCTACTGGCGCTGTTTATCCATTTCGAATATAGAGAACAAATTTCAAGCAAGGAGAATACTGCAGAATTTAAGACCGTATTGCAACAAGACAACAGTTTATGGTTCTTCAATTTTTGTTTGACATTGTCTTAGCCATCACTTTGCACCTAGAATGACTTTATTAGTGTTGAATCATCCCCTGTGGAAACAATGTCTGGATTTGAATATTGATGCTTCTGTAATTGTCCTTGCAATGTAAATGCCCATATATTACCAAAAGCTATTTCATATTAGGTGATCTAGTTTTTTTCCTGTTTTTAGATAAGTTCTTTTTTCTATCTGTAGTGAATGAAGAGAATAATTGATCCATGATATTTTAATAGGAAAGGTGAAAGTGCTTTTGCATAATATTCCAGTTTAATTGTTCTGTACTAGTACCTTAATACATTTTGCATAGCATCAGTAGTTATGAATGGTAATAAACTGAAAGAATTTGGACTGTGAGGTTTGCTGTATTCCCAACCCCTATTTAATTCTGTGGTAATCTGACACAACTGTGCAGGGGTAAAAAAAAGTCTTGTTAAAATAGGGAGTCTGCCAGATACATTGTGGACATCCGAAACATTTTAGTTGAAAGTACTACTCTGTGAAAAATTTGACAAAGAGTTATTTGGAAGATTAAATGAAAGGCTTGACCCTTTATTGTCAAAGACTTCACATAACCACTTGTTCCTGTGCAAAAGGGGTCTAAGTGCCACAAAATCAGAACAACAGTATTTACTCCCACTCTGCACTTAAGCAAGAGGTAAAAAAATTATATGTATGGGTATATAAATACAAAGGCACTTAGTGCTTATTCATGAAAAGAAAGGATAAGTACTAAGACATGCAATGGCCAGAGAACTTCAATTAGTAGAATATTTGAAAAGATTACAGCTTTTGTTGAACCACACACAAATAATACAAACCCAAGGTTATTAGGGGAGGAGTAAAAATGTTAGTATTGCTGAATCTGGAAAAACTGAAAAGGGGTAAAAGTCTTTTACTATAAAAACTATTTATTAAATAATGTATGTGAAATATAGAGATTATTTCCAGACAGCATGACTGTTTTTATAACATTTTCCATGAAGGTATTAGTGATAATTAATAAATACATTTGGATTGGTCTTAGACATAAAATTCCCTAAAATCCTCTGACTAAAAGTTTATGTGGTTCTTATAATTCAGTGTCTGGGAGTTTCACGTCCATCACTATATTTGTCCTGACAGTGTTTGCGGAGGGAAGTATTATTTTTCCCACTTCACAAGTGCAGAGGGTCAGAGGGGCTGTCAGTAATATTTTTATAATAGATACCCAGGTATGTTTGAGAAAAAAGAGATTATAGAAAACCTTCTGAAAATTTTGGCTTCTAAATTAAGCTTTGAGGCACTAAGTGTCTTCAGAAAAAGAAAATAAGATCCATGTTTCATTACAAGGATTTCAGAGACTGTGGCTTTGTCTATTACTAAATTAACTAAATGGGCCAGGAAATGTTCTCTGGTCCTGAGGGCAGTATTTACAAGCTCTTGCCTTCCACAACAAGCAGGTTGCGTCATAGAGTCTTTTGGCCTGTGCTGTCCAGTGAAGTGTGATGAGTATCATGCAGAGTGGTGTTGCTTGGCAGAGGCGATGCAGGATCATGCTAGCACTTCAGCAGTATGGAGAATCACCTGCCAGGTGTTTGAACCCATAGCCTATCCCTCCTTGGCTTGCTAGTGTAGACATGGTCTGCATTTTGAAAATATTGACTTAGTTTGAGTGCCTATGATGAGGTGTCGAAACTGTAATCATGCTGATATATCTAGCAAAGTCACTGCTACAGGAATTTTAATGTGTTCTTTTTAGGAAAAACAAAACAACCAAAAGAAAGCAAACGAAACCCCAAACAAAACAACAAACTTCAACAAACTAAATCTAAAATAACAACGCTAAAAACACTACACACCCCCTTGTCTAAGAGTTTTCTAGAATCTGATAAGGTATATTTTTTGTTTGCTTACTTTCATCATCTTATTCTCCTATTGTCTGAACTCAATTAGAACGACCTACCAAATAGGTTATCGTTCTTGGTACACTGACTTTGCTTGTATTCTGGTGTCATTCAAATTTTTGAAGAGATCCCTTCCTGAAGTACAATATGGATTAGACAGTGCTGTTTCTTCAAAATTTAGCTGTCAGTTGTGTGCAAATCAATTCAGTCCTTCCAATACAATAGTAACTTTGTTAAATGCTGACTTCACTAATAGTTCCCTCTTTGGCAGAATTCGGCAGGTTTCTGGCAAGTGTAGTCCATTAGTTATTCATCTCTAATTTGCTGAAATTAACTGTCAGATTCAGGGATTGTTTCCAAAACAAGGTCAATGTAGACCTGAAAATCTGTCTTTAAAGCCTTTTCTTCATGTTGGTAGCTGCCTAATTTAAACAGTGGATAGTGGTCACTGCCATGAGTATTTTTGTCTTTGCAATCAGTGCTAAAAAAAAATCTTAGTGCTAAGTCAAAATCTTGAAGTCTAACGTAAAATGTCATGCAAGAATTTTGAACTAAAGAATTCCACTGAGTGTTACTGGGTTTTTTAATGTTAAAATGCAAGAGGAAAAAAATTGACTGTTAATGTCTCCTTTTCCACTTCAGGTTATCAGTCAGTTTCTGTAAAGACTTTTCACATGACTCTTGCCTGGTCGTCTTCCAACTACTTGATGTTTGTCTATGGCATGCTGAATACAAGAATCCGTGCCCAACATTATTACTATTATAGAATGACTTAGTAAAAAGGCATAGTCTTAGAATGGTTCTTTTATTTCGTATTTTTCTGTGACTTTTTAAAGTCATATATGTGATTATAAATCTAAGAATTAAAAATAGTTTGTAAAAGTTTCTCCATTTATTCATCATAGCCAGGTATTGTCTTAAATTAGAAACATGTTTGATAGTTTGTCAAAAAAATGTCTAAATTTCCTATTTATTCATGTCATACTTATGAATTCACCAATTCATAATCCCATTCAGAGACATACCCATTTTTTGGACCTCAAATCTGCATTTATTAATCTATTTGTTAACATCTCTGCTGTAAATGTTCATATTCTAGTCATTTATTTGGATATTTAAAATTCTAGATGAAACTGTCTCTGAACCACAAGCAATTCTACTTAAGGAGAATGGAAAGACACTGGCAATTAGACAGTCGGAATGATTGTTGTAGGGGTTTCAGGTGGTGAAGGTCCATTACCAACACCCATTAGATGCACTGCTTCCTGTCAAGGGCTTTAGTGAAGGTGCACAATGAAACAGATCCTTTAGCTATGTGGATTTGCCAGTAACTTACACTACCATCTGACTGTGGTAATGCTTTGGTCACTGACATTCAATTTAATGCCCAGTGAGCTATAGACAGCACATGTTATTGTCCATTTGTCCTTACAAATGCACAACTTCCCTGACAGGCTTCAGCTAATTCTTCACAGTTGTGACTTTCTCTTTTCCTCAATATTGCCTGATAAAAATCTCTCTTTTGCTGCTAACATGTAAACTGTGTTGCTATTTTTTAAGGCTTCGTGAGACCTCACTTTTCCTAGTGTGAGATCTGGGTCTAAATAAAGCTGTGCTGGCAAACTAGCATCTCTGATGGTATCAGCTATCTTGTCTTTTATTAGTGTCTGCTTTTAACATTCTGTTTTTGCAGGATTCAGCAAGACTGAACTGCAGCAGCTAAAAGCCGTTTCTTTCTTTCCCCCCCTCTCTTACTCCTGGAACCATCCAATAAATTTGGCATTATCGAAATTAACATTCTTTTTGCCCAGCCTATTAGTTTGAAAAGTCCTTGTATTTCATTTTATCCTTTTCTTCCATTGACTCTCTGTGGGGGGACATACAGGGTCTTCAACAATGTCACCTGTGGCATAGATCAGAGTGTTGCCTGATACTGCCAACTATGCTACAAGACCCTGATGCTGTTGTAGTCTCTGAACGAAGCCAGGCCTCAGAGTGGCCTTTATTGCACAAACATTTGTAATCACTACTGCAGAGACATGGAGTTGGGTTTCCTTCAGAAGTTTCCTCTTTCCCTGTTAATTCACCTTGCAGCAATGTTGTGAGGTTTATTTTTCTTTACTCTTCCTTTAGACAGAAGGATTCTTTCCACTCCTTCTGTAACTGCAGATGGCCACATGTAACAAAGATGCCTAATATTTGAGCTTCAGCTGAAAAAAAATTCAAATAGGTATATTCTTTCTGCTTATTGTCCTCATCCTTCTGCAGTTTGGAGTCCTCTCCTCTGAAAAACTGCCCAGCCCATTGCTTCATCTGCTGGTATAAAGACACAGCTTATTTCTAGTCAAACTGACATTTTTAAACACTACAAATATCAGTCAAAACAAATGTGCTGCCCAGACAGTATGGGTAAAAGCTGTGGATCAGGGTGAGTTTTGCCCTCAAACCCATCTGTACCTAGCAGAGAGTTCTAACCCACGCCCAGCTGCAAGGGCCAGATGAGCCTTGCAAACCTCCCTTCACCAAACTTCAACCTCAAGGCAAAGGAGATGAAACATCTGTCAGTATTATGGCTTTAGAATTTCCCATGGTGAACAACTCCCTTGCCACTACAAAAAGGCACACAGAGAGCAAAGATCTGGCCCATTCAGTTTCAGTTGCTCTAGGAAGATTATTTCATTAAAATTTATCACCTTTTTTGGCAGATATAATTCCATTAGTTCTAGCAGCTGTGCTAACACAACCAAGAACATGTCTTAGATCCCTCACCTCTGGCAAAAGTGATGTACAAGTATGCCTGTGATATCAATTTCAAAACAGGGGCTAGAAAATGGGTTTACGACAAAGTAAACCAGTCCAATGGCTGGGGTAAAATAAACAATTGCAAGGCTCACTTGGTCCTGTTTAATGGGGTTAAGCCACAAGAGGACTGGGAAGCAGTGCAGCTGGTAGTCTCAGTTGTGCGGTTTTATTACAGATATATACTTCCTTACTCCTTTTTAATTGTATCAAAATTGTTTTTCTGAAGATGTCTATTGCAGCAACCAAAGTATTCCTTTCCTAAAAACTTCTTGTTTTACAAACTAAATACAAAGAAATTTATTTTTAAAAGTAGAATTCTAAGAAATGTGTTTAGCACATACAAGAAAGATCGGGCAATGGTTCTTGTATTAAAATTGAATGGGAAACCAAATACTTCTGTTACCAGAAAATTAATCTAAATTAGTGTTCTGATCATCAATTTGTTCTTTTGCTTAAAAAAACCCCAACAACAACAAAAAAAATGAACCCACCAAAACCCCAAACCTCCAAATAGCTTTTACTGGCTACAAATATATAATAAGAATATGAGAGATATATATCACCAACCAGTAATTTCAAGAATGTTACTTATTTGTTAAACTCACAAAAATCAACCAGAACCCCAAAATACAAGCATATACAAAAAATAATTCTGAAATGAAATCATAGCCACT
Source organism: Calyptomena viridis (assembly GCA_013390005.1). Classification (NCBI taxonomy): domain Eukaryota; kingdom Metazoa; phylum Chordata; class Aves; order Passeriformes; family Eurylaimidae; genus Calyptomena; species Calyptomena viridis. Next base: position 20,887 of record WEIV01009481.1, read on the forward strand.
TTGTTACTAAAAAATATTCCAGTGATTATGAAGGGACAGAAGAGTGATTTTACAGTTTTTCTTTTTCATTTTAAAAGAAGACAATTTATAAAATTGCCAGGAAGCTCCTATAAAACCAAATAGCTATAAAGAGCCAAATTTCTTGGCCTAGCTTCCAGGAGCTATGTTACTAGATTTTGAATCAAGTAATTAAACCCAAATTTGCAGATAGCCACAGACTCAAAATAACCTGGAAGATCCTTCGTGGACTTGTTACTTTACCTTTGATGACTCTGGGCATCTTGCTGAGGCTGTCTACTTCAGTCAGGTAAAATACCAGAAATCAAAAGGACAATATCAACAATACATGAAGCTATTTTCGTAGTGTCTAAATCAGTCTCTATGGCAACATTTCTTAGCCTATTTAGATTTTGTAAAAAATCGCTTTCTCTCCCTTCCCCTTCTTGCATTATTCTTTTGAGTGGCAGATATTGATAGAAAGATAAAACACAATGTCCACATACAAACACCTGTCAAATTTGGAAAACTAGGTGGTTGTTTGCTTTATATTTGACCTTTCCCTTACACAGATACTTCAAAGACATCCCACTAAACTTCTTTCCTTTTCTTTGAGAAGAAGTTACCAGGAAAAAAGAAAGATACACATAACTTGCAATCCACACGTTGAAGGGTCACCAGATGTAGTGTTCTGGAGGTCTGAGTGGCAGAAAACATGACGAGAAGGCAGGACTTCATGAAGTTTCTCAGGTGTTTATTTAACTACTTGCGTGCACTCACAATCTATAGCCTAGCTCTAACTAAACTATCTCTACTACATCTGAGCCTAATCCTAATCCTAGTTTACCTTCCTAGCAGACTCTATGTCCATGCCCTCAGACAGTGTGTCTGGCTGGGCCTGGACATGTCTCTCTGCCTGGCCAGATGTCTCACAGCCAGGCAGAGGCTCTACTTTGCAATATGCCTACAAGGCGTCTGCTGCCTTCTTCCTATGCAGTTACAACTATATAACACACTGTATTGTTTACATTAATCAGCCAATGACCTAGAGATCAGTTTCTCCTTGTCCAACCACAGGAATCAGGCCATGTCCAGTCACAGCCTCACTTCTACACATACTCAGGCAAAAATTAGACTGCAGCATCACCCATACTCCAAATATGCATACATATATAATTTTTTGAATGATTTTGAGTCTGTGTTTGATTAGAGTAGTGTGTGTGCCATCGTCACTGTTTCATAGTTGGGGGAGACAAGTACAGATAGGAAAATAAAATAATTGTCCAAGATCAGCCAGCCAGCTAGTGGTTTCACTGTACTAGCGGATTTACACATTTTCAGTACCTTAACAAGTGGTTCCTGATTATTACACTTTATACCTAAGCTCTCTTTATTTGGCAGATATTTCTGGCTCATAATATCTCTGCCTCTCTCTTCTGCTGTTGTATGAAAATGCCCACAAACAAGTAGGAAATAGGACTATACCCTGAGAACTGCTAAAATGACTGCCTCAAAAGGCCATTAAATTTACAGAAAAAAAAAATCTGTATGAAAGTACAGGAATTTTTTCTAATAAAATCTCATTCAGCTATATTAAATCAAAGTATTTAATGTAAGAACTAAAGGTCTAAAACATACAATCTTTATTGGAGGACAAAAATCTAAAATTGAAGAGTGATGGCTATAATGAAGTGGGGATGATATTCCTGGGCAGTATAGGAGTGAAAGCAGCTGGTGCTGGTCTGGGCTACCTACACAGAAGTGTTTTACTGAGGATCTGGACCTTTGCATAAATAGACAGTAGAGGAGGGTCTTTTCTTCACAACTGTAGATGTATGTAGATGATAGGGATTTTCTCCACACTGGAAGAATTCTTATCCCTCATGAAGTGACCTGATTTTTAAAATTATCTGGTATAATTTTGCTACCTGCCAGCTTTAGAACATAAGAACAACAGCATTAGCTCAATTCCATGGTCTGCTTTATTTACTGTACTGTCTACCTTAACCAGATATACAAGAAAGACTATAGCACCAGGGAGTGAATGATCCTATCTCTGATATGCCTTCATGACTTTTTGCAGTCAGAAATTTTAAGACTTTCTGAGCCAGGACTCCATCCAAGCATCCGTCAATTAGGCTGTTCTCTAATCCACTTTAAACTCATTTATCCCTTTGGCTACCTTTGAATCCTAAAGCATTGAGTTCCACATTTCAATTTTTGTGGTGTATCAATGACATAAAAATAAAATAATATGTTGAGCATCCTAGTTCTAACACTTAAAATTTTATTTGAATGCAAATCACATTATTTGTATCCTGTGCAGAGTTGTCTGTCTTTACAGTCACTCACAATAACTGGAAGTAAATTTTAAAAAGCACCACAGATGAGACTGATTCATGTGTATCCAACACTCAGACAAAATTGCAGATGATCGGCTGCATCCTGTTGGCTGTTATATTTCGTGCAAAAAACAGAGCGTTGTGATACCAGCCAAAGTGTCATCACTTCAGCTTCATCAGAATGTGCTTATATTTTTAAGCACCAGCAATTTTCTTACAAATATTATAAACTCTGCAATTTATTTAATTGAAAATTTAATATTAGATAGTTTGGGATTTAGAATAAGAAAATGTAAGAGGAAGTTTTGAAATGTATATGTTGATAGTTTATTGAGATCAACTGAGTAATTAAAATGGGTGTTCTCACCAGAAAAGTTCTTTAAAAAAACACATTCATAATATCAACCAATCTTTTTGTGCCACATATAGACAGAAAGCTGTCTTACAATTGGCAAAATAAATGCAGAACAAAATAGTAAAACATACTCTTTAAAAATATTTTTAATGGCTAAAATTAACAAAGTTATTTACAGAAAAGGGGGGGAGAAAAGCCACAAAATGTCCACTTCATCTGAATGAAGTTGATTCAACAGTAGTTCTGAAGTAATTAGTAGCAAGCACTTACCATAAAGCTATCACAGCATTACCACATTCAAGGGCTGAATACAATTTATCTTTAGAAACTATATGCCTAGTGTGGATTAAGAAGGTAATATTAATGAAGGAAAGAACCGGGAAACAGCAGCACACTTAAAGCTGACTAGAGCTAAAATCAATGACAAGAGGCAGTCAGAAACCTGAGTAATTTTTTAAGCAATGATAGATTTTGGTAAGTAGCATTGCAAAATCAGTCCTTCTTCTGATATGTGGGGTGAAGATAAATTAGCAGTTTTATAAACCAAGCAGTTCTGTTTGCCCTTTGACTAACATATAAAAAGCCTTCAGGAAATGCATTTGCTCTTTTCCTGCCTGACTTTCACTTATGTACTCATTCCTGAAGCTATACTAAATCTTCTGTTCTGGGGTAGAGTCACTATAAGAATTAAACTTCTGTCAAGACATCGCCCTGAGTGATTTTGTTATTGGCAATCATGTTTATCAGGTGTCCCAGAGTGCTGGGCTCTGTACCAACACAGAGGGAGAACACTGGGGGCTCCTCTCTCAAGGAGACTGCAGCCTGAGTCAGGCACAGAGCATATGTAGTTCACAGCACTAATGCAGTAAAGGTGTAGTTTTATGAAAATCCATCCTTTCTTTGGTAAAATATATCTTCATTCATACAGTGATCTCATTCACTTTGTTAGAGAATACAAATCACCTTCTTACAAAACATTAGTATCTTTTCCCTGTGTGTGTAAGCAGCCACTGTTCTGTTATGAGTGGAACAGCAGATTAAATTGCCCAGGTAAGTAGGGGAATCTCAGACTGTCTTCTTTGATATGAATCAAGAATAAAATATCTTTAAACAGGGGTTCATAATGGGGGATTTGTACACCTCCTGCTTCCTCTTATTGCTGCTTAGATGTCTGCAGCTCAGAAATTCATATGATCATCTTCAAATTGATCCTGTAGACTTTCTGGTTCCCTTCTTCTCCCTGAAATAGCATACTTTGTGACACTGTAATGCTTTTATTGCTGTGGGCATCTTTAATGGGAAGCTCTTCCAATTCCTTGGAAAGCATTATCTAAGAGCATAGATAATGCCCTCCTAGAGAAAGCTATCATGTTGCTAGGCACTAGTTCTCTATAGTTCATCTTGTTGAAAACTCTGTGCACGTTCTCCAGTTCCCCTCCACAAAATTTTTCCTTCCTCATTTGGAAACCTCTTTTGTTCTCAGCAGGAAGCTCATGTTCTTTGACTCCCTAGGAGTTAAACAGAGGTGCAACCAGCAGATACAAGGCCTTGCAGAGAGCTTTGGGTCCTCACAAGACTCCTTACAGTGACTCCCATAGGAAGAAGGTGTTTAGAGCATATAGGAAGAAGACCCTTGTGCTCGCTGGTATTTGGGAAGAACCAGTGCTATCCAAACAATAATAAGCTCCTCCTCCAGATTGTGTTGACAGGAGCTGATTCAGCTCACCTTACATCACAAATATGGACTAATTCAGCCAAACCTTTTCTGTGGTTTCATGAAAAGAAACAGAGGGAAGTGGAATACAAGCAGGAAAGCCAGGGCCAATAAAAAGACTGTTCTCATTAATCAAGAAATCTGGCTCAAAGTAATATGGTAGAGAAGTTTTTACTAATTATAACTCCTTCTGCTGCATCTAATTGCTCTACAAAACCATTTCAGTCTTTGTTACTTTAGAACACACAGGTTGTCTCAGTGTTCTTGTTTAATAATCACAACTTCAGAAATTTTTATAATCACTCTAAAGGAATCATTGTGAAAGTTTCCACACTGCTTTGTCATAAATATTAAACCTTTTATTGTACTGGTTTAACATAGCAGATAAAGAGAATTCAATGAATGTGATACCACACAGAATTTCCTCCTAGCTGGAAGACAATGCAAAGGTATAAACAGCATAAGTGGTTTCACCTTTTAAAAGAAAAAAGTTCTTGATATATTGCTTTCTTGCACAAGTGATGAAAAGAAATTAATATCAAAATATTAGCTGACTGTAGAAGTTGGCTTTTTAACCTATTGTTCTCATTCCCATTCTTAATGAAGCTTCCATATGCATGTGTACCCAATCTCTTCTCTCTGGTTATGTTTACTATGGGTTTTTCTTTCAACTTCCATGAAATATTCAATTACCCATCATCCCAGTAGCCATAGTATAAAATGACCAGAAAATGCCTCCTTTGATTTCCTCAGTGTGCACATGTATCCATTGCTATACAGTCTTTCTTCTATGTGAAAATCTCTGGGATTTCATTAATATCATTAGAAATACATAATTACGCAAAGTTTTGCCTCTTCTGTGTTTAGAGGGACTCTAAATTTATAATCTGTTTTTTTAACAATGTTTTGCATTAAACAAAGCCTTCTATTAGGATTTTTTTCTTGCAGATTAATTTAACCCTGAGGATGAGGCAGCTTCATTCCCATTATGTGTATCTTGGCATGGTAAAGAAAAAAATGGATGGCCTCCGAAACAACCCATGGCTAATGCAATAAACACTTTAGAAATTAATATCAGGACCACAAGAGGAATTGATGTGATTCATGATGCTGTTGTATAAGAAGTTTGCATTGACTGTCTTATACCTGCACTAGGACACTACAGTTGCCCAAATTTGAGATTCTGTTCTTTCCCCTCACTCTACATTCACTCTCACGTACACAGGTTGACAAGATCTGATACAGGGCTGTAAAGCAGTCTCCTCTGTCTTCTGTCTGCTGAAAATACTGTTTTGCAATGCATAAGATGTCCAAGGGTCACTCTACCTCCACTTGCTTTTCNAGCAGTTATTACAGAGCATCAAGACCATTTCTCAGCTGCCCTGGCAGCAAGTAGGCTAGGGATAGACAAGAAGTCAGGAGGGGGCACAGCTGGGACAGCAGCCCCCAAATGACCAAAGGGATATCCNATGTGTGCTCTGATTCTAAGGCTACAGGGAAAGAATACATATTTCTGAGGGGCAGGGAGGGGAAAAAGAAAGAAAATGAGGTTTTCAATCAAATGAAACATAAAAAATTGTTAAGTCACATGCATACACATATGTATCCCATTAACGACTTTCAGATGCGTTTGCATTAATGTTTTTAAAGTCCGTGTTTGTGTATGTCTCTTTATTCTATGGACACTGACTTGAAAGCCTCTGTTCTCCTCTCTTCATAGGCATGCATGGGGACACACATATATACACACACTCCATTTGAGTTTGGTGTTAGGTTCCTGTACGGGGTTTGGCTGGGATAAAGTTAATTTTTTTCACAAGATCCTGTATGGTGCTGTGCTTTGGATTTCTGAATAAAAGTGCTGCTAACACACTGATCACAGAATCACAGAATCAACTAGGTTGGAAAAGACCTTTGAGATCATCAAGTTCAACCTATGACCTAACACCACTTCATCAACTAAACCATGGCACTAAATGCCACATCCAGTCTTCTTTTAAACACCTGCAGAGACAATGACTCCACCACTTCCCTGGGCAGCCCATTCCAATGGCCAGTCACTCTCTCTGGGAAGAATTTTTTCCTAATGTCCAGCCTAAACTTACCCTGGCACAGCTTAAGACTGTGTCCTGTGGTTCTGTCACTGGTTGCCTGGGAGAAGAGACTGACCCCCACCTGGCTACAACCTCCTTTCAGGTAGAAACACCTATTGCTGAGCAGTTATTACAGAGCATCAAGACCATTTCTCAGCTGCCCTGGCAGCAAGTAGGCTAGGGATAGACAAGAAGTCAGGAGGGGGCACAGCTGGGACAGCAGCCCCCAAATGACCAAAGGGATATCCCATACACAACATGCTCAGTGAGTCTTTTAAAGGTAGCTGTTGCTTGGAGACTGTCTGGGCAACAGTCCACTGGTGGGATGTGCTGAATTACTGCCTTTGCATCACTTGATGCAGGTTTTTTTCCTTCACTTATTAAACTGTCTTTATCTCAACCTCCAGGTTTTTCTCATTTTTGCTCTTCTGGTTCTCTTCCCTATCTTGCTGGGGGAGTGATAAGTGGCTGGGTGGGTTCTTAGCTGCTGGCTGAGGTCAGCCCACCACATTTGCTCAAGCCCAGCATATGTTTTATTGGGTAAGAGAATAAAGTCAAAGTGTACTGCATGTCTCTGTAGGTGGGTATGACCCCAAGCATTGGCATGAAGCCATCCATACTCTGGATGCATTAGCGTGCCTCCTGGCATGATTTTGTCCAACACTAGCTAACATTATCTCAGCCCCGAGCTCAGGATAGTTGGAACTGGCAAGGGACCAGTGACAGCAGGCTATTTGGATGTGGCCACTTTATTTTGGAGTACAAAGACATTTACTAATATAGACATTTTCTGTATCATTATAGCTGGCTGCAAGATGAGTGAATGATTTCTTACCCATTTTGTCGGCAAGTACAAATAGATGTAACCATAATGTATCTTTAAAAAAATTACTTTATCTGTTAATTTTGAAAAATAAACTGAATTATGTGCTATGAGAAGACTTTGGATTTCCACAGTGATGCAGACAGATACTATCTCCCTTTCCTGGATTACTTCTGTTTTGGACTTAAACTACTTCTCACTGTCTCCATACTGCTAATCCTAAAAGACACTGTCCTTGGAGGAAAATTGGAAAATCATCCTTTTCCTTTTATCACTATTTTTTATATAAAGACTTTTATGGCCTATGTATACAACTGTGATTAAAAAAACAAACATAAAAAGAATAAAGGTAGGTGACATATGGCACTGTTATAATAGTGTTGCAAAGCTATGGCTCCAATGGTTTCAGTCAGTCATGTAAGGGATGAAACTCTTACAGGTATGCAGAGAAGGAATCTTTGCTGATACCAATATCCCAGAGAAGAAGATGGACTGCTTTCATATGGCAGGATTACAGTCATCACAGTCAGACTAAGTGAAAGGCAACTGCGGGCTTTGTTGTTAAAATTCTCATTCTAGTTATCATTTTGATTGCTGAGGAAACTCCCTAAAATTATAGAAATTTTATTGTTAGCAAATAAGATCAAAATTTCAGATGGAGCAGACAGAGTATCTGATTTAAGAGTAGAGATACTTAAGTGACAATCACATTTTCCTAGAAGAAAAAAATCCTTGACAAGTTTTTACCCATGTAACACTGGGGAGCGACACAAAGCAGTATTTTTTGTTTACCCATTGGGGGCTTTTCCTGGTAATTTTTTTCATCAGGACATCAGTTTACACTGGCTGCATATGGATCATCCTGTAGGAATTTGTATCCATTCTGCTGTCCTCTTAGGTTATGCCATCTCTTCAAGGAAGCTTCTTCAATTCTTTGCCTTTGTCAGTGCCTGGACGTCTCTTTTCCATGGAACTCCATAGGGACATCCCTCTCAACAGTGCTCTGAACCACACTTTTCTTTAGCTGCAGTCATTGCTGACTCATGTGTAACCCTTGTGCTTAGCTCAGCCACCTCTTCATTACCAATCCTGGCTCATTGCCCCTAGCTACTCACACAGCCCCCACTGTGAACTTTTAAATAAATTAAAGTTAGGAAGACTCGGGACTTTTGGAACATGGGTTGCTCATCACTCTAATTGACTGTTGGCTCTTGTATTCTTCATTCTTCTCCAAACAGGTAAGGCCTTATAGCTAATGCAAACAAATATTTCTAGTTGCAACAACCCCGAGAGAGATCTAAAAAGCTGGATACCTCTATGTAGCCAGCTGAAATGATTATACAGCACACTGTATGTTGTAGCCAAACAGCTTTTGCTTCACTGTTAATGCAGTTGTCTCATTACTATATCTCTTCAAACCTGCCAAGAGCATTTGTCTTCATTTAAGAAAGTACACTGCATATTCCATATTTTAAAATTATAGCAATATGGAATTTTCAGAGCCTAAAAAGAGTTTCTGAAGAACAACTGTCATGAAAACCAAAATGTAATAACATCGGTGAAGCTTTTTTATTATTTATCCATAATCTATACCTTAATTTGCATAGTTCCCAAGTAAACAAAAGTGTTTCTGACAGCCCAGTAAAACGATTCTGACAGCCAGCATGTATTCTCTTTTTTCCTGAGTCACAGCCAGTTACAGACACTTTTCAGGCCAAATTGGGCATTCATGGATATCAATCCAGTCCCTTCTGTTCACACCGAACCTTCATTTCTGCTTCTATGTTGTTGTTACCCACAATGGTGTACAAGAACATAACTATAATTCTTCAGTAGTTTTCAGAGACCAGGTTGCTTTTGCTTGCCCATCAATTCAAAATAAATCTATATTTTATCCGCAAATCTGTATTTTATCCATCTTTAAATAATAAATCTTTCAGACTTGGTAATGCAAAACCTCACAAAGCGATTTTTATAAAGCAATTTTTCAAGGTGGCATCATCTTCAATTTAATTTTTTAATTGTCATTCCTCAATAGCTCAGTAAAGAAGTTGTTTTAACAAAGCATGCCAGTGATTTCCACTCTTTTATCTAAGCTTTATCACTTTACACTCAAAAAGGTTGTTTTGTGTTTTTTTTGTTTTTTTTTTCTTAAAAAAAAAAAAAACGAATAAGAAAAAGAATACAACTAGGAAAGGGTCTTCTCTGATACAGTGAAACATCGCTATTACAGCACTGTGATAGCAATTTGAGACTAATTAGTTGGGAAGGAATTGAAAAAATTGTACATAAATTCATTTTATGCTTCAGAGTTTTAAAGGGCTTCTCATTTTCTTTTATATCTGCCTGAAAACCTGCTGTTCTGAGCTTCAAAAACTTCAAAACACATTTGTGTGAGGTCACAGTTAAGTTATTTTGTCCTGACAGAGTTGACATTTACCTTGTTTAGGATGTTTAACATCAAAGCCAACACAATAAATTCATGATGTGAAGTAGGCCATATTCACTTACCAGAAAAATATTCATCCAATACTTTGTAAATATTTAAAACATTTAGAATAAGAAGCGAGATCAAAAGCCTCTGCTGATGCACCTTTCATTCCTTGTTCTGTAGGTGTAACACCCAGTATAAAGCCCACTTTAATGGGAGTCTTTCCAGTGACTTTTTAATTAATCCTGTAAACAAGTAGAGGATGCTACTCCTTCCTTTCCTGCCTGCCCAGAAAAATATACATGTTCACAGCACAAAGGAAGAAACAGAAGAGTTTTCCTTGCCAGGTTTTGTAATTGAAGAAATTAAATTGCCTTTGAGTAACTTGCTCTGTGATAATGCTTGTGCAGAACTCATTTGCTTGAATATAACGTGGCAATAACTATCCAAACCAGGAGGAAAACTGAGTGTTAGCGTAAGGAAACCGTATGAGAACTGTCTTCCACCTGGCTTTCAATTCACTGTAGACATGCCACCAACAAAGCAATTCTGAGTTAAACAGTACAAACCTGCACTTTGCACTGACAATCTCCAGAGAATGCTGTAAACAACATGGAATGCATTTTACTATCTCATATGTTAGTCAGAGCTGAGCATAATATGAATTATCCGGCTGAATTTCTTTCCTCTATCCCATCTAGCAACCAAAATGAGTCACAAATATTTCCATAGGCCCGAGGCTATAGAAATTAGCACAACACGTCTTCCATCCCTTAGATCCAAGTCCTCCAGGACAGTTGTGTGCAAGCTGATTGTCACAAAAGGTGCCTGGCCCAGGATCTTTTTCAGTCTGTGCGTGGACCTGGGTTGGGAGGGCAATTTTTGGCCCAGGTCAAGGGATTTGCTAGCAATTTATGCACATGCCAGTGCCTAAAGGGTACCTTTACTGTTACTAGTGTAGACATTCTGCCACATGACAGAACAAGGAATGTTTGCACACGCAGTATGCAAGTTTAATGCATTCTTTTCCACTCCAAAAGACAGCAGCCTATCCCTTCACATCTAGTTGATAAAATGATTTTGTACTATGTGCATTATAAGGTCTGGAGAAGAATAGTGGCTAGCAGAGGAATTAGTTTGAATAAAAAGCAGCAGTTCTCTATAGACATAACTGAAGGATGCCAGAATACAACTGTACAGTATCAGATTTAAATGCAGAGGTTATTGATATGAGTGATAGAGGTAACAGCTACCAAGGGAGAACTTTAAAGAAGAGTAACTGCAAAGGGCAGAAGCTAAAAAGAAAGCTCCACATACTTTCAGTGGATCAGATATGAACAGCACTTCTATTGCTGGACTATGCACCTGGGAAAAAATGGGGCATATTCTGACTAATCTTCATAAGTAAGTGTCAAAAAGTATTGTGAATGTTTTACTTACAGAGAGGTGATTTTCAGAAATACCTTTGAGGAAAATGTTGATAAAAGAAGAGCAGGAACTGAATTTGTCAGTAAAGTATATAGCAAAACTTTAGGTGAAAATAAGAGTTTTAAAGTGGGTATGGAAAGCACAAATGCAGAGAAAACTTACAATATTGAAGTGTAAATTTTCTTTCAGACATGCTTACAGTATTACAATAGGATCACTGTGGTTATAGTGTCAAATAAAAGGAGAAAATCCAGAAGAGAAGAAAAACAAACCTTAAATCAAAATAGCTGAACAAATTATACTGCACCCTAAGACTGGGCAGGTAAAATGATCCCAAAGTTTAGCAACTGTTGTGATAATTTGCACATCACTACCAAAAAAACCCCAAAAACAAACAAAAAACAACAACAACAACAACAACAAAAAACACAAAAAATCAAACTCATAAAAAAAAAGAAATTTAATTTTGATACTGAAAAAACTAACTGTTTTCTCCAACAAACATCCAGTGCTGTTGATGATAAAGATGTCCTTTGTGAGACCATAGTTGTAAACTAAAAGGAACTGCAGAAACGGCTTGGTTATTTACAGCCACCTTATATGCTATTTATCAGAATCTAGGAAGATATCTTGGGTTTTGTGGGGAAAATAAAGAGTGAGTAGAAGTACAAAAAGTTGAGTGTCCTTAGTTATCACTCAATATCTTTGTGAGGGAGATCACCTAACTACTCAAAACCTACTGCTGTTGCACTAAAAAGATAATTTGCTTAAAATTCAAGTAAAGGCTACACACATTATCTTGTACCCCTGAAGTACAAGAATCTGTGGTATAATAATTAACTCTGCATAGCTCATCACACAAATGCTCATGAAGTCAAATGCTAATTATTTTGGGCTGTCATGTCAAATATCAGAACACAATGTCATGCAGTTAAACCACTTGAGCCTTCAACTGGTAAGGACACTGGAAAAGATTTTTAGAAGATCTCAAAGTTTTTTTATGAGTTAATCAAAGTAAATAGTTTCATAGTGTTATGATCCAGTTATTTAAATTATTAGAAATGCCTCTGCCTGAATTAAGATGCAAATGAGACCATATGCCAAAGTCAATAATATGGATTTTATTTTACAGTAAATGGGAGGCAGAGAGAGAGAGATAGAAAGAAATAGGAAAAGAGCGGGGCGGACGGAGAAAGAAAGAGAGTGACAGAATATGTATCACTACTTTGTGGAACCTATTGGTGTGCTGTGGGTCTTCTTCTAGTGTTCTTAGTGGTGAGGGTCCCACATAACATAGAGTGTAATGGATTAATATACGTTCTGGAGATGCCCAGGCACCTCCCCTGGTGGGGGGAAGCTTTGCAGCATCTTGCAACAGACTCTGGATTTGTTGCCTCACTTGGATCACGTGCAGTCCTGAGTGGTGGAAGGCCTCAGGAGTGAGTCTGGGGGTGCTTTGGGCGTGTTTGATGGTTTATGACCCCTTCACATCTGCCTCTCATGTGAATGTCACAGGTGTACATGGTTTTCCCAGAGCTGGGAGGGAGGTTTATTCTGTTTAGTGTGGAGAGATTTCACCACCACACACCCAAAACCCTTCTCCTCCAATACCAGATGAGCCTTGTTTACTTCTCCTCAGACCTGAGGTGATTAGAAAATAGTCTTATCTCAAGTTCCCCCTCACAGTCCAAATTCCAGTCAGGAAGGATATTCGAGAAGAGGGGTGCTTTGCAGACAGGCAGTTGCTTCCTTGCAGCTTCAAAAAAAGGCTTTCTATGATTTTGACAGTGTTTAAGAAATCAACAACATTTCATTCCATCACACATAGCTTTTGATTGAAAATTTAAATAACAATTATTTCTACTATATTGCTATTTTCAATATGAGTATCAGATCTCCTGAGTTCTTTGATTGAACAAGTGGTTTTAGTAACAGTTGAGCCTGTCAAAAGAAAAGAACATGGGATTTTTTAAATGGTACTTTCAAAGCTTTATGGTGCCAGTAATATTAATGATCCTGGAAGAGAAACTCGAAAGACTACAGCTATGACTCCTCAGGCATTTAAGATCTTAACAGTTTCAAATATGTTTGCAACTGAAAAGACAGCCTCTCTTGCCATATTTTTTCTCACTGAAAATCTTTCCCAGTTCCAGAAATACACTCCTGAAAAGAAAGTTCTTCTTTGACCCACAGTCTCTGAATTCCATGTATTTTATAATGGCAATGTGCTGTGTAAATCAGTATTTAATCTAGGATTCAATATTATCTGACCAATATACTGTATCCCTGTATTCTGACAGTGTCTGCTGTTCCCAAGGCAAAGGTGTTGCTCAAATCAGTTTAAAAATAAGTAATAATAAAAAAATATGGATGTATATTTTTGATTTAGAGAAGGAAAAGGTAAACTGTTTTATAGTTGAGGAATTGAGAGTCACAAAAAGTCAATAAAATATATCAATTTTGTCATAGAATTACTTTTCTTCTCTTTACTATGTCCTTTGCATTTTCTTTTTCTTAGTTCCTTCTTTTTTTTTCATTTATTCTTTATTGTGGTCTTTAAGTGTACTTTGTGAACTCAAGGCATGATCAGAACATCATAAGAATAAGATTAGCACCCATTTAATTTATCTTCTCAGAGATAAGTCAAGGGCAAGACTTTTCCAATCTCAAAAGAATGTTATTATTTAAATAATTTTCTACTACTTCTCATTTCTACTTCATTAAATAATGCAGCTGAGCAGATTTAAGCCCTGTTCATTTTGCTGTCACCAATCCAGATTTCATTTTTCATGTTCATTTTCCAATAGCATTGATTCTTATACTGTTTATCAGAACCCAGAGAGAGGTAACGAGTTTGTTGAAGGAAAAAAAACTTGTTTCAGGACAAGACAAATCAGGTGTCCTTACTTAAACCTCTTTGTGCGGAAGATCTATTCTCACTGCTATTAAAAAAAAAAACACAAAAACACAACACTCATCTATTAAACACTCCTAGTGTTCTATTAAAAAATGACAACACAGCAGCCAGATGCTCAAAACATATTGATAAATTTTTGAGATTATATTTATGACCTACCCTTGTAGGTCATAAAAATTGATGTGTTCTCTATCTTGCTCATCATTATTACATTAAAAATATTAATCACTAGAATAAGTATCTTTGAATTTCTACTGTTTTTTACACTTCCCAGCTGTGCTCATTTGAAGTGAGTGTCTTACAAGTATAAGAGAAGGAAATAATATTATCCTTTATTCATGTTCTTGCTGTCAGCAGTATATTGTTTGTTATAAAGGGATGAATTTTTTTACTTAGATATTCCAGGTAGCTAAACACTCGAGACTCAATTAAAGTTCATGAAACTAGGCATTCTGAGGACAGAAAAACTCCCTGCCCCCACTTGTACTTATAATTAAATGTGGGGACCTAAGAGCAACAGCAATGGGAGAAAGAGGAGATTAGAGTAGCAGCTGACTTAATTTCATAGGCTTGGAGAAATAGTGAATAAATTAGGCTGTTAAAATTCATTTTGTTGCAAGTTGACAGGTGCTCAGAACAGGTAATTAATTAGGTGAGTTTTAATAAACTAGAATTAGAAGCAAATAAGAAACATCTCCTCCTAAAGAATGGGAAAGATGTGTACCACTATCTCCTGGTGCAAATATGCTGACACACTGCGGCTTTCTGTGAGCAATGGGCCACAAGGTTTGAGTGCAGGAAGGGAAGGGGAGGTGGTAGTCCCCAGGCAAGGAAGAAGAGAAAAGAGCAGTTGGGAGTAGTCCATGACCTGGTAAGAAAGACAAAAGTGCTAATAAATACTTGCTAAAACGAGACATACTCAATGGCCCATTTAATAACAGCCCTTCGTGAAAATAAGTTTTTGTTCCTATTCAGAAATCTACTTCCCAGATACAGCATTTTCCCAGACAGAACAGCATTGTTTGCTTATTTATTTATCAAAGGGGAAGAATAGAGAAGTACATAAAAGCCAGATTTCCAGTGGGGTATTAGACAACTGTGCTGAGCCCATGGGTATGCCTGTGAGGGGCCAGTTTTGTTTGTCAGGACTGCTCCTCTGGCTGGGGAAGGAGAGAGCTGAGTTCACTGCAAGCACTGTCAGAACATAGTCTGTCATCAGAATCCCAGTGTGGTTGTTAGGTGATGTTTTGAGGTTGATTTGCATGTTTCTGATGGCATGTGATGCAAATATGCTGTTATTTCAGTGATACAGACTTCCCATTGATGTGCATTAAAGACCTCTGTCCGCCACTGAGAAGAGTTAGATATAATCAGCAGTCATATA
Organism: Calyptomena viridis; assembly: GCA_013390005.1. NCBI lineage: Eukaryota > Metazoa > Chordata > Aves > Passeriformes > Eurylaimidae > Calyptomena > Calyptomena viridis. The sequence goes on from WEIV01009481.1 coordinate 36,371, forward strand.
TTCCAGCTAAAGAACAGATCGCTTCTCATAAAACTTGCTTCTGTCTTCTCATTTGGTGCTCAACATGATCATTAACATGTTCATCATAGTGCTTTCTTCCACAATAGCCATGTCCACATTTGTCTCAGATTATCATCATCTATCTTTCTTTCAATACAGGGGATAAATTATGAATTAAATCCTACAGCCTGCACTCAAGTCAACCATAAGAGTTAGCAATGTTTTCACCAAAAAGATCAGGATTTGTTTGCATTTGCATTATTTACAAAGAAAATAGTATAATTTTTTCAGAGTAATACTGCATTTTACCTATGCAGTTCCTCCTCTAAAGATTCTTTGCTATTCCTCAAAGGTAGCTTTGTTGTGAAATTCTTGCTCCAACAGAACATGCTAGCTTTTCCAAGAACAGTGATAAAGCAAATTAAAGTTGAAGGAATTCATGACATATGAATCAGCTCGTTAAAGAAAGTTAATTTCTGCATTTTCTATTTATTGTGGGTTTCACTGCAAAGCTTTCATTTTAAATAAGTGTTCATATACAAGAAATACTACTATTAATCAGGCTTTAACTGGATAGAGTTTATGAATCCATATACCTTAGGGACATCTAAACATAGGAATTAATGGCAAAACCTAGGATGGAATGACTAGTGCATTTTCAAGATCTGCTGGTTTTTTCCACTTTCCATTCCTTGCATTTTGTAAAATTAACAACAGTACTCTTGGATATAATTATATAGAACCTCTTTGTCCTAGATATAAATAGACAATTCGACCTAGAATTAGAAGGCAAGGTGTTTGTCACATCTGTAAATTTATAGCAGGAAATTATTAAGTTTTGAGTCTTTAAGTGCATAAATTTTTGAAAGAAGTTAATATCAGCTAATGCTAATATCAACTGGTATCAGCTATCAGCTATGTATTTGAGATAACTATTAGAGTGAACGAGCATAATTGATTACAGATAAGAAACTGGACAAAGTAACACCATAGAAAATTCAAACCAAAACTTATGTGAAAGTAATCAAGAATATAAAATTAACTAAAAAACATGCATGGCGTGATATATGGGTGTCATATATATTCTTCCTACGAGCCCCGATTCAACAATAAATGCAAGCATCTATATATAACTAGAAATGTGCATATTTTTTCCATAAACACTTTGGTCAGCTGGCATTTTATTAAAAAAACCCTGACTAGCCTTAATAAAAAGCTAAGCATAAAGTAACTATTAGATGTGTATGATGCATAAAGAAATAATCATAAAGTAATATCTACATTTCTCAACTACAAATTTGCATCATTAATATTGGGGGTGTGAATTATTTTTTTTAAATCTTGATGTAATTTTGACACTTTGAATTGTGATAAGGATAAATAGTGGTAAGGACATTTTCAACATTACTGGTGTGTTTTTGGTTCTGTGGTACAATGCAGACTGCATTTTATAGCCTGCTACTGGCAATGTAAGCAATGATGTGGAGAGCAGATCATAATTTATGCCAAGAAGCTCATTTATGTAAGCTGCAATGTCAAGTTTAATTAAGGGCTACACTGACAAAAGAAAGTCCATTGCATGTGCTCAAAATACTTTTCAGNTGAGATTTTATAATCAGTAACTTTATAACTGGTTTACCAGAATGGCTTTATGATGATCCTTGGTCAAGGTAAATGTGTAGAGAAAAATCTGCTAGCATAATTTATTTTGTGTTCTGCTCAGAATAGTCAGTGTTTGGGAAAACAACCTCTTCTGCCTAATCACCATCAACATCTCTCTTTCTTTCTGTCTCTTTGTGGCCACTACATCATAAAGGGAGAGTTGATGCTAAGGATAAAGGTCAAGATGATAGAATAAGACAACTCTTTGAATTGAAAGGAGAAATGAGTGTCCCTAAGTATTCAGCTTGAGCTTCTCTCTACTCCCTGCAGGGCATCTGCACCACAACCACCGCATTTTTACACTTCTTCTTCTTAGCTTCATTCTGTTGGGTTTTGACAGAAGCGTGGCAGTCATATATGGCTGTTACTGGGAAAATTAGGACACGGCTCATAAGGAAACGTTTCCTGTGCCTTGGATGGGGTAAGTCACTAAAATTAATTCCTAAGAATCATTGGAATGAAACATTAAATGCAGTGACAATGTCAAGAATATAATAATTTTTCTTCAGTAAACCTGAAAGATAGTAGACAGCATGTTACTAAAAGGAAAACTACGTGCCTTTCCAATTTACCTCAAACTCAAGCTATGCCGGTGTACACTGTAGCACTCTTTTATAAATACATTTTAACAACATTTCAGATTTTAAGCAAAATAGTGTAATATCAAGAAATCAAAATAAAATAAAAAATTCTCTGAATATTCATGAAGCCTCCTTCTAGTTCTGTCTAAGACCTGTCAAATGTACCAGTAATTTAACTACATCAAAGTGGTACACCGTGGGCAGAAAACAGTGTCCTCCTTGCCAGTGCTTCAGAAAAACAAAACCTGCAATAACACTGTGCTTCATTAAATAATTCATTCCATGTAAAATTGGCCATTTTGCATTAGCTTGCCCTGTCATTTTTTTTTTCCAGGCAAAACAGCAATATTTTACTTAGCAACTGTTAATTATTACTGTTTCATTTTTTTTCAGGATTGCCAGCATTAGTGGTTGCAATATCAATAGGCTTTACAAAGACAAAAGGATATGGAACAGCCCACTAGTAAGTCAATCTGAAATGATAAATTATGGTTTTAATTATCAATATTATACCCATCAGGAACTGCCTTGCATACTCTAAAGGCTCTACAGGTATTCATTCACATTTGGAACTGCCCTGAGAGTCACTGAGTGATCCACAAAGGAACAAAGAGAAAACAGTATGCCAGTCTTGGACTGAGCTGGATTTCTTATGAGATTTTGAAATAGCAGCTTTTAAGAAATACTGAGGATTAGGTCCACTTAGACACCTAACATTTATATAGATTTACGAAAGTGAATGATAAATGTTATGGCTAGCCTCTGCCAGCCTTTAAACATGTGTAAAACTGTACTGGCAAGAATCTCTTTGGCACCCAGGCTTCTGTACACCAAGCATGTACCTGGACTTTAATGTCCATGAGCTGCTCAGAGCCAAAGCCCTGCAGAC
>WEIV01009482.1:0-55249 GCA_013390005.1 Calyptomena viridis
GGAAGGGATCCACCAGGATCCACCATCAAGTCCCATTTTGTGCACAAATCAGTGTAAACCTGGCTCTGTAAACCTGCAGGCCTATCTCAGGCTGGGTTTGGGGTGGTTTTCCTGGAAATCTGAGCAATATCAGTGATTTGTGTAGGAGTTTCAGTGCCTCTTGCTGCTGGTTTGTGGGGTAACTGATATCACCTGTACCCTACAACTGCATTGTGACAGGAACTGCAGCTCAGGGCAGGACAAACCAGATATCCCAGATATTTCTGAGCACCCTCTTTCAGCAGGAAAAACTGCTGCTTTGGTGTTTGAAAAGCCCTCCAAACGTCCCCTGTGGCTTTGAAATGATGCCACATTTTGGAGGTTTGGATTCGTGCCTCCAGTTATTTTTGAAAGGAACAGGAACCTAAAAATAACCGTGTGTACTTTTCCAGGCAGAAATGCCTGGTTTTTGGGAGCCAAGTGTTTGCACAGAGGCGGCTGGAATGAGACATTGGGAATTTATGGAGCTGCTCAGTGTTACCAGAGAGACTCCCAGGCCCTGGGTGAGATCCCAGGCCTCCTCCAGGCACAGGGGCCTGACCTTCCCAAATTCCTGCTCTGTGCTGAACACACCCTCTGCTCTGTCCCTCTGGATGTGACCTGCTGCTTCTCCTACAGGTGCTGCTGAGGGTATTTCTGCAGTCTCAGGCTGAAAAACCTGAATCAAAACCTGGCTGGCCTTCTAAATTTAGCAGCAGCTCTCGGGGCGATTTGGCTCAGCTAATTATCCTGTTAGATAAAGCATCTCCTGCATTGTCTAATCAGATGAAAATATCTGTGTTACAGATGGCCCCTTCCATTCATTATTCACTAAGGAGATTAAGTTTCCAAGAGGGAGGAGGAGGAGCAGGATGGGGGTGGGAAGAGATTGAGGGAGAGGTTGACATGGACCTGGCACCTTGTCCCTGGATGACCATCATGGACCACGTTCTGCTGCTTCAGCTGCTTGGGTTAATTGGCTGCACTTTCTTTACCAGTTCTTGTTTCACTCTCCAAATTGCTGGAAACCTCCTTGCTGCCTGGGATTTTGGGGGAATTTTGTTGGCTTCCTTGTGTCAGTTGATGGGGAAGGAGCTGCTTTCCTCCTTTTGGGGCATCATTTGTAGGTCACTGCCCCATGGTGAGGGAGTTCACAGGAGTCAGAAACCTCTGTCCTGTCTTTGGGAGGAGCAGGGCAGGAATCCAGGAATCACTTCCTTGCCTCCAGAGGGGAAAAATAGCCCATTTTCTCCCAGCCACAGCTGACCACCTGGTTATTTCTGTACTCCAGTGTTTTTCCTGGGGAGACTTTTCCCTCAGCTCTTGGCTGAGCATGAGCTGGGGAAGCAGTGCCCTACAAAAATAGATGTGTTTAAGCAGGGCTGTGGCTCATTTGAATTGTTAAATGGCTCTGGCCTGCCAAGTGTTCATCCTCCATGGATGATAGCAAGTTAAAACGTGGTGATTTGGGTTATAACTGCCCTCCCAACCACACAGGCAGGACAAGCACAGTGAAACTGGATCCAAGGAAAGCCTAACAGCCCCTCAGGTTAAATTTCAAGACCTTTCTCTGAAGTTTAGTATTTCAGAATCGTTTCCCGTTACGCAGGTTCTTTGTTCTCTTCCAGGCTGTGGCTTTAGGATTGGCCTTCCTGGTTTTTCAGATGTTTTTCTTTCCCCTGTTAGTGTTTGCAAACCCTGTGGAGACGTTAGAAACTGGTGGGGTGGAGGATGCCATGGAGAAGCTGACTTGCAAAAATTGCTGTAAAACAACCCACATGACAGACAACTGTTTTTCTTTGCTGTGTCTTGGTTACTCAGCCATGGAACTGTTTACTACAGGAACAGATAAGACTTTGGGACAAAATTAGCTCTTAAAATTAACCTAGAGACAGTCTCCATTCACATATAGAGCTCCAGAAAAGGTGTTTCCATATATGAGGGGAGGAAAACTCTTCTTAGAACTGTTTTGGTGTTGCAGAGAGTCTCTGCTTTAGCTCCTGACAATACCCAGCAGGGTGGTGTTGGGTTGGATCTCAGAGTTCAGCCCTCAACATATCCCTTGCTTTTACTGTGGCAAGGATATCAAAGGTGCATCCCCTCTTGGCAGGTGGGAGAACAGAGCTTGTAATTCTGGTTTAAATCTGATTTCAGCCCAGCTGCTGGGTGGAACAGGTACTTCTGATTAATTTTAGTTACTCTTAGCTGCTTTTTTCAGTGTGTTTAATCTCTAACACTGAAGGCTCTTGACAAAGTTCTTGATCTCTTGCCTGAGAACCCTCAGTGTTCACTTTTCTCAGCACTGTTGTGTGCATTTAGACTTGGTTTTGGTGGTTTTCCCCTTCCTTTCCTCCTGGAAGCAGCCCCACTCCTTGGCACCTGTGGCTTTGTCCTTCATGGTGGCACAGGCAGGTTTGTCACCTGTCACCTGGAGGGCACCAAGCTCTGGTTCCTCCCTGGGACAGGTCCCCAGCTCAGCCAGGCAGGTTGGGGAGTGGTTTCAGTGTCTGCACTGCAGTGCTGGCACTCCTGAGTTGTCACTGCATGAGAATTAGTGCTGCCATGTGGAATCCTCCCTATTTCCATCCAGAGAAGTGGCACAGAAAGGATCCTGAGCAGTCACTGCCATTGCTTTGATGTTCTGGGATAAACCATCATCAACCCCTTCAAAGGGTGTCATCAGCATTAATTATAGAGTTGCATTTTATTTTTCCTCTGCTCCTCTTGTCTTCCTCCCCCAGCCCTCCTCCTGCCTGACTTGTGGCCTATGGATTCCTCTCCCATTTCCAAAGCACCACTGGGAGAATCTGGGGAACAGTTGGATCTGGGATTGATGTGGTTCTGCCAGAAAGGTGCCACACAAGGCCCTGGAGTCAGAACTGTCTTTATTTTCAAGTCAGGCCTTTATGTTCCTTCCTTTCCAGCTCAGAAGTGTTAGAAGCAGTCAAGCTTTATCTTTAGCACCACAGAAAATCAGATGTTTGTCAAGTGCAGCAGGAGCTGCTCCCAGTCTGTGCTGAGGGGGGATGACCAAGCCATGGGGGGCTTCAGGAGGCATTTGCTGAGCAGTTTTGGAATTTCCATGGAAATCTGATGATACCCAGAGCTTATCCCATGGCAGGAGAGCAGCTGGGGGTGGGAGGCACCTCTGGGATCTGAGGAATGAGCAGAGCCAGCTCTGCCTGTTTCATCCCCTCTGTCCTTCCAAAGAATCCATTTGGCCTTGGTTCCTGTGGGATCAGGGAGCTGGTACAGCCCCTTTGTCCCTCTCCAAAGGAAAAGGGACAGGGCAGAAGGAACAATGTTAACTCCTGTGTGTGTTTTTGTGTTCTTTGTCTGTTTTTCAGCTGGAAAGAGGTGACTTCCTCTCAGAAGAATGGAGAGAGAGAATTGCAAACACAAGGTACAGTACAGCCATTGAGTGCTGCTTTAGGAACTGGATATTTAGGAGGTTGTATAATGGAAATTGGGAGGCTGGCCAGCTTTTTATATAGAATTTCCATAGCAAATACCAAAAGTTGATCTGCCAGCTCTTATACTGGCCTCTTTAGATGCTGTTTTTTGACTTGAAGAATGGCTTTAAATGCATGTCCCATGATATTACATGGAAGGGTGTATCCAAGATAAATTCTGGTTGTACAGAGAAGCAGAAACCACCATTTGTTTTGCATATCCCTATAGTTCCTGTCAGGGATTCTGGCAATACACTAATTATCTTGGCTATTGGGGCTCACTTTCTCTCTAATAAAAAGCAAAAGACCCAAGTGAGTCTGTTCCAACCTAAACTGAAAATTCATTTCAGCTAATTGTCCTCAAGATTTATTTGTGTGCACAACTCTTTTCGAGGGAGCAAAAAAGGGAGTAAATCTGTTAAAAGCCATAAAAGTCGTCTGTATTTTTAAAGCTTTGCATTCTTTCAGCCTTATGGGCAGAAAAAAACCCTCTTTATTTTTGTATGACCTTCTGGGCCACCCTGTTGTGTGGGGGATGGAAGGCACTTGTCAAAGAGGGCTCTGAGAGCCTTCAGACTTGGGGCAGTTGCTGGATGGCTCCCAGGGCTCTGGTTTGAGAGCAGGCCATGGGGGAGGCTGCTGAATCCTGCATTACTTTGTTCCTCAGTTCCTTCTGGAGGTGCCTTTTAATTTGTGGACAGCCCTGTCCCAGCCCTGCAGCTCCCTGGGGTTTGGCTTTGCTGCTTGTCATTCCAAGAACACACTCCTGTGCTGCCTGGGCAGCTTTGCTTCACTGAGTGAATTTTTTGGAGCTATTTGTGGCTGAAGAAGCTCTAAGTGCTCATGAATTGCTGGGAGAGGTTTGTTTGTGTGGCCTGTCACTGGTTGTGTCAGTGCCCTCCACAGCCACGTCACCCTGGTGCAGAATCATGGAATGGTTTGGGTTGGAAGGACCTTAAATCCCATCCAGTGCCACCCCCTGCCCTGGGCACCTCCCACTATCCCAGGCTGCTCCAACCTGGCCTTGGACACTTCCAGGGATGGGGCAGCCACAGCTGCTCTGCCCAACCTGTGCCAGGGCCTCCCCACCCTCCCAGCCAACAATTCCTTCCCAATATCCCATCTCTCCCTGCCCTCTGGCACTGGGAAGCCATTCCCTGTGTCCTGTCCCTCCCTCCCTTGTCCCAAGTCCCTCTCCAGCTCTCCTGGAGCCCCTTTAGGCTCTGCAAGGGGCTCCAAGGTCTCCCTGGATCCTTCCCTTCTCCAGCTGAACACCCCCAGCTCTCCCAGCCTGGCTCCAGAACTTCTAAGCCTGGAGCCTTTTCTTCTCCAGGCTGACACACACACTCATCCCATTCCACTCCCACTATCCCAGGTTGCTCCAACCTGGCCTTGGACACTTCCAGGGATGGGGCAGCCACAGGGAATGATGCTGATACCAGGACATGGCTCCCCATGGCCAGGTGCTGCCATGGAGCCCTGCAGGATGTGTATTCCAGTGGATCCCTGTGCCTGTGTCTCATTAATTCCTGCTGGGATCAAGGTGTCCTGGGGCCCCTGTGCCCTGCACGTGCACACAAGGTGCTGTGCCAGAGTGAACACTATAAAAACATCCATCTGCAAGCTCTGGCTTTCCCCCTTCCTTTCCTGGATGTTTTCTAGTCCCATTTATATGTTTGGCTCTTTTGCAAGGCCTCTTTTTTGGCACACAGGGAGGAGGAGGAAGAAACCCCTGCTAGCTTTCCTTGCCAGGCAGGGTTTCCCAAATTTCCAAGAGCAAGGCTTAGCAAGAAGAACTCTTTTTTTTTTTTTTTTCCCCCTTGGTGTATAAACATTTAGTTGATTCATGGTTTTTAATAGTTTTGGCTGCTGCTCTTAAACTCAGTGTCCTTGTTGAACACGTTTCATGTGTGGAGGCACTGGCAGGGGGGTTCCAGCAAACCTCTCACAAAGGAATCAGCTCTTCATGTGCACACAATATGCCAGAATGGCTTTTACACTTCATAGAATCTCCTGAGCAGGAAGGGACCCCCAAGGATCGTCCAGTCCTGCCCAGACCCCCCACCAATCCCCCCCTGTCCCTGTTGTCCAAACCCCCCTGGAGCTCTGGCAGCCTTGGGGCCGTGACCAAACCCTGGGGAGCCTGTTCAGTGCCCGAGCACCCTGTGGGGGAAGAACCTTTCCCTGAGCTCCATCCCAACCCCTGACAAGTTTGTGTGTGCAGGGTCTTCAACTGCTTCCAAGAGATGTTGAGGACTCTTGTTGAAAACTGGTGGTAAAAGGGCATCAGGGACAGTTAGACCAGGTCCAACCTCTTAAAAATGAAGGGCTACTTATTTATTAATCTGTGACATGCTCTGTTTCTTTCCCAAACACTTCTATCATTTGTGGAATTCTACCTCTGCTCATATTTCTTTGTTTCCATATGACTTCTTGATTTTCCAGGGACAAAACCCCCTCACTGGATTTTCTAACCCAGAAAGAAAGGTGTAACTCCTCTGTTGTGGGCAGGGGTCAAGTGCTGGTTTTAGGACAGGGAAAACATGCTGAGATGTCACTGCCTTATGGCATTACAGGGAATTTAGAGTTAGAAGATAAACAGGTTGTCCAGAGAGGCTGGAGACTCCCCATCCCTGGAAGTGTCCAAGGCCAGGTTGGAGCAACCTGGGATAGTGGAAGGTGTCCCTGCCCATGGCAGGGGGTGGAACAAAATGAGCTTTAAAATCCTTCCAACCCAAACCATTCCTTGATTCTAAAATACATTTCGATATTTTACTGTAATATTTTAAACAGATGTGAAGAAGTAACAGGATAAAATGGTTTGTGTGCAGTAACTCCTGTGTGTTGGGATTTGCTGTTGGATCTCACTCTGACAGAGGGGGAGAAACATTTTACACATTGTTTGTGTGTCAAAACTCACAGGACAAAGCTCTTCACTGAGAGGAACTGACCTTTAAAATTGATAAATACACTTTGCTGGGCAGTGTGTGAGGGGTGGAGGGGAGGGACTGTGTGGGTCACTGTGGCACAAGGAGGTGTTTGAGGGGTGGCAGTAGCTCTGTGGTTGGGGACAGGCAGTTTGTCAGGGTCAGGGGGGCTGAGGGTGTTGTGGGGGGTTCTTGGCCCCCTGATCATGCTCTGACCATTACCTTGCAGTGTTATTTTTGTGAATAACTTTGCCTTTGGGCCTGAGGTGGATCACCAGCTGAAGGAGCGATTTGCAAACATGAAGGAAGGTAAATCCAACTGGAAATGTTTTCTTCTTGCTTTTCCTGCTTCCTGAGGGAGCTGGGATGGGAGGGGGTTCAGGCAGAGCCAGGCTGGGGGTTCTGTGCCCTGGGGCCAAGTGGCTGCACCACAGGGGTTGTTCTTGGGTTTTCCACTGCCCCCCTTAACATCTCCTGGTGTGGGAAAGGCTCTGGAGCAGAGTTGGGCTGGGAGGAGCTGCTGGTCCTTCCTGACCTCTTACAGGAGCCAACAAAACCTCAGGCAGGGTTAGATGGGATATTGGGAAGGAATTGTTGGCTGGGAGGGCGGGGAGGCCCTGGCACAGGTTGGGCAGAGCAGCTGTGGCTGCCCCCTCCCTGGAAGTGTCCAAGGCCAGGTTGGAGCAACCTGGGATAGTGGGAGGTGTCCCTGCCCAGGGCAGGGGTGGCACTGGATGGGATTTAAGGTCCATCCAACCCAAACCATTCCATGATTCCTGGCTGCAGAGGCCCAGCTTTGGAAGCCAGTCTCTGTATCCATACAGAATTCACTTAGTGGATTCTCTTAGTTAAAGTCGTCACATTTAGTACTTGGTGTTAACTAATAAGTAATAAAATAGAATGAGAAAGTGAGAAAATTTGGGTGTTGTCCAGAGATGGGAACAGAGCTGGGGAAGGGGCTGGAGCCCCAGGAGCAGCTGAAGGAGCTGGGGGGGCGCAGCCTGGAGAAAAGGAGGCTCAGGGGGGACCTGGAATTCTCTGCAACCCCCTGACAGGAGGGGGGACCTGGGGGGGGTCGGGCTCTGCTCCCAGGGAACAAGGGACAGGATGGGAGGAAATGGCCTCAAGTTGCTCCAGGGCAGGTTTAGGTTGGAGATTAGGAAAATTTCTTCACAGAAAGGGTTGTGCAGCCCTGGCACAGGCTGCCCAGGGCAGTGGTGGAGTCACATCCCTGGAGGTGTTCAGAAAATAGGTGAATGTGGCACCTGGGGACATGGGTTAGTGGTGACCATGGTGGGGGTTGGACTTGATGATCTCAGAGGTCTTTTCCCACCTTAACAATTCCATAAAAATGGGGATACTGGCACTGGGTGTCTTGGTTGCCCCTTGAGAAGCCCCTTTGCAGCCCCCAGTGACTGGGGCCACCCACTGACCCCACCATGGCCTTTGCTTTGCCTGAGGTGTCTTTTTTCTTTGCTCTTCACCACTGGGATAAGGAACATATTTGGTTGTGGCTGAAATTACAAAAATAACTATTTCTGAAAAGAAGAATGTGTGGTGTGAACAAAGAATCTGTGGCTTCCCATGGCACAGCTTTGTGCTGAAATAAATAATGTGACTTTTGGGCTCTGTTGCAAACCATAAAACCCCCAAAGTTAAGCTGTTTCTTTAATTTTAGTGGTTTATTTTTTATTTTTAAAACTTTTTTAATGGTGGCTTGAGAGAGCAGTGGCAAAGGGAGGGTGATTTAAGCACTTTTTTGCAATGAAGAAACCTCATTTCTCTTCCCAGAACGTGCTCAGGCTCTGCCTTGGGCTGAATGACCCCAAATACCCATGAAATAGAGATTAGTGTCCTTTAAATAAAAGGGCTTTGGGGGCTTGTGTATGAAAGATCCCAACTAGGAAGGAGATAATTGAAATTTCTTTAGATTGCCACTGAGAATTAATGTGCTCTTTTTTTTTTTTTCCCCCAAGTCTTTTAAAACTGTCATTTTAAAGTGATCCTTGAAGTGTCACCTGGCAAGAATCATAGATTGGCTTTTCTTGGAGCCTGTCAGAATGAGAATTAAGTAATTTATTTCTTTTAATGATACACAAGTGGTGGTGTTATAGAGCTGCTCTTTAGGGCAGGTTATATTTAATAAGTAGTTTTTTCTAGAACAAACAGTGGAGTTGACTGGACTTTCTTTTTTTCTTTTTCCAGGTGGGAGAATTGTGTCCTCAAAACCTTTTGCACCTCTAAATTTTAGAATTAACAGTCGAAACTTGAGTGGTATGATTGTCCTTTTTATTATTCCTTACAGTTGTGGGTTGTCCATTAGCTCAATGTATCTGTGGTGGGGTTTTGTTGTTTTTGAGAGTTGTGTAAATAAGTAGAAAATGCTGTTGGATTATTAGAGCAGAAATGCCAAAGTGACCCGGATTTAAAATGGAAACAATGTAAAACCAACACTGGAACAAACCCTTTTTCTGGGGTTTGTGCTGCTGTGTTTTGGTGTCTGTGCCATCCAAGTGTCCCTGGCTGGGCAGCTTTGTGCTTGGAGAGGAATAAGGTGATTAAGGGGGTAATTGATTTCTTTGGCCACAAAGAGCTGCAGGACTCTCTTGCCTGGGAATTCCTGACACTGTAACTGCCTCAGTTTGGGCAGGTAAATCCCACCAGTCCTGAGTCCTAAGGCTTAGAAATTATGGAGCCAGGCTGGGAGAGCTGGGGGTGAGAAGGATCCAGGGAGACCTTGGAGCTCCTTCCAGAGCCTAAAGGGATCCAGGAGAGCTGGAGAGGGACTTGGGACAAGGGGTGGAGGGACAGGACACAGGGAATGGCTTCCCAGTGCCAGAGGGCAGGGAGAGATGGGATATTGGGAAGGAATTGTTGGCTGGGAGGGGGGGGAGGCTCTGGCACAGGTTGGGCAGAGCAGCTGTGGCTGCCCCATCCCTGGAAGTGTCCAAGGCCAGGTTGGAGCCACCTGGGACAGTGGGAGGTGTCCCTGCCCAGGGCAGGGGGTGGCACTGGATGGGATTTAAGGTCCTTCCCACCCAAACCATCCTGGGATTCTCTCAGATGTTCAGCTTTGAACTCCTGTGCACTGAGCAAACAAAGCTCTCCCATCACACCCAGTCCCTGGGTCTGGTTTTTTTGCCAACAAAGTTTTGTGGTTTTTTTCTCCTCTGAACACACCAGACTTGATATTTGCCAACGTGGTCCTTTGCAAGGACATGAACTGCAGTTCAGGGAGGTCTGGAGGTCACTAATGCTCCGTGTTCATGGTTTTACTTCTGACCTTTTTTAAACTTTCAGTGTCAAAATTGGGGCTGTCCTGTGCAGGGCCAGGAGTTGGGCTTGGTAATCCTTGTGGGTCCTTTCCAACTCAGGATATATTCTGTATTTTATGAAATTTCTCAAGGAAGAGAATGATCCAAGCTGGGCTTTACACATATTTACTGTGTCCAGTGCAAAACATTCCCTAAATTTGAAACCCCCTTATTCCCCTCTCTGTGCAAACGTGGTGAGTAACTCACTGAGTTCCAAATCTCAAGCTGTGTTTGGTTTTGGCCTGACACTCCTAAACTGCTTTTCACGAGCAGGAATTTGTGGACTGTCATGAAATATATTGGGCTGTTGGGAGTTACTTTTACCAAGCTGGAATTGTGTGCATGTCCCACTCACCAGACACCCAAACCTGCTCTTTCCCTCCCTGTTTGAAACTCCTTTCTGGAACATCTAATGTTTTAGAACCTTATTAACCATTTAGTCCTGGCTTGGCAATCCTTTGGAGACATGGACTGCAAAATAAAAGGGAAAAAGGTGGGCTGGTCCTGCTGGAAGCCCTCAAACCTCTGGAGAGTTGGGATCAGGGTGTCAGTTTTCCAATGGGACAAAGAGAGCTGAGTAAAGCTCAGTCCCTCTTGCAGAGCCCCCAGAGTTGGTGAAATACAAGAAGGCACTTGGAGAGGATTCAATTAGACCTGCCCACAAAAATCCAGGTTTTTGGCCTCTCAAGCCTTTTCTTTCCTGGCTTCTGCCCATTTCCTTATCTCTTTGCTACATTTGGGAGACTGGGGCCAACTGCTGCTCCTTTCACCTCATAAAGCCCTTTCTGACTGTCAGTGGAGCCTGAGCTTTGTCCCATTCCAGCTTTCAGCCCAGTGTGGGTTCATTGGGAATGTTTTCTAGAACACTGGAGTTTTCTAGAACATTGTTATTTAATGCTTAATGGGAATGCTGGTGTTAAAATTACATAGAAACAGCTAATTGGGGTTTGGATGGATGAATGAGATGGCTCAGCATAAGGATGGATAAGACCTTCCAAGGTCCTGAAAAGAAATTACCTTTGTGTGCTACAAACAGGGAAAACTGTGGGAATAAATGTCAAGTCTCAATCCCATTCTGTATTTGGGAAAAACCAATATGAGAAGAACAAGTGTGGGATGTGCTGGGCCTGGGGCTTGTTCCAGTGTTAAAGGGCACTTTAAAGTTAAAGTGACACTTGCAGGGAAATCATCAGCCATGGCCAGTGTCCTGCACATGCAGAGGAGGGGATGTCACTGCTGGGCTGTCTTTGTGCTTTTCTATAATACTTTTATTCAATAATTTGGTTTTTTTGTGCCTGGACATGACTGGAGTCTCATGCTTTGTTTTCATCTAACGTATGAACAGTTAAATAATTTACAAAATACAGCTTTAAGAAATAGGCACCGTTTCCCTCAGTACCAGTTTTGTCCTTAGTAGTTCCATCTGGAAGAAGAAATGGAAATGTGGAAAGAGTTGGGGCAAAGGAAAACAAGTATTAAAGTGTGGTCAAAATAGTGGTTGAGGTTGCTGAATCCTCAGCTTTGCTTTTGGCCTCTTCTGAGTAATTTCTGTTTAATTAGAAGCATTCCACAATTTCTCCCCAGCCCTGCCACTGGCTCAGTGGTTATGGGAATGTTTGGGGCACATCCCATAGCTATTAATTCTGGAGAACAAAACAAATAGAGACAAGAAAGCAAATACAAAACATGTCTGTCCCCAGTCCAAATATAGTGCAGTTTACAGGGGCTGGTGACGTTGTGGGACTGGCTCTGTCTAATTCAATCCTCCTGGCACAGATGTGTTGTCCTGGCTTCCTTGGAAGAGTTGTCTGAGACACAGTTTTATTTTTTAAGACGTTGCCCTGGTTTGTGATTCCACCCTGGGGTGGGTGACTGTCTCTGCAGAGATAAAAGGTATTTTTCTTTATGGTGCACATGGCAAGAGAATAACAAATTCCCTTTAAACTCACTGCAGTGTTTTCCTCTGGGATGGTAAAACCAGGTTTATCTTCAGTGCTGCCAGGCTGGTTTGAGCTGGGCAGGACTGAGGCAGCCTCTCCCTAACCTGCCTTTCTCCCCACAGATATTGGCACTATAATGAGAGTTGTGGAGCTGTCACCACTGAAAGGATCTGTGTCCTGGACAGGGAAACCAGTCTCTTACTACCTGCATACTATTGACAGAACCATAGTGAGTACTGCCAGCCTGGGGCAGCATTCCAGCCCCAGCTCCTGGCCTTGGGAGGGGTTTTCCTGTTCCCTGGGGGATGCACAGACCTGTCACCCTCCTAGTGCAGGGCTCTGGCTGCTCCACCCCCCTGTGCTCCTGGGCTGGGAATTCCCTGGGAAGATTTATGGCAGGAATTCCTTCTGCAGCTCTCCAGAATGGTGATCTGGTGCTGCAACTTCCTCACTGAGTGAAGACTCTGTGTTTGACCCCTCACTTTGCTCTGGGGTGCACAGAGCATTTTATTGGATCATATTCAACCAGTTTAAATCTCAATTTTAGAACCAGCTCCATAAAACACTGATGCATTCACTGGTGGGGTTTTTTTTCAATTAAAGGAAATAACAAAACCACAAACAAACCAACCAAAAAAAAAACACCCCCCCCCAAAAAAAAAGCCCCCCCAAGCCTGTAGAAATGAAAACTTTAGGGGGGAAATAATCCCACTCTAAATTTTTTTGCAACATAATTTAAGGCTGTTTTTTTTTACTGTGCTGTGGTCTAATAATGCTTTTGTTAAGGAATATGCCAAGGTGCAGATAAATCATGGAGTACAAGGGTGCAGCAGCTTCAGTGGGAATAACTCCATGGAGGAGAACCCTCTGCTGAGGGGAGATATGTGCCACAAAGCTCTGAAACAAGGCCAGGGGATGATAAAACCTTGTAGAGGTTGGATTATGTCCTGTTACACAACAGTGTAGCTGAAAAGAGTGAATGGCAATGGCTTCTTAGTGCAGTTTATCAGAGCAAACCAGCCAGAATTTCTGCACTTCTGCATTTGTTTTAAGCTGATATTTTATTCTTCTGTGTTCGTCTGTGGTGGCTTTGAAATTGACTCTCTTCTCTCTCTGTTTTCAGCTTGAAAACTATTTTTCTAGTCTCAAGAATCCAAAACTCAGGGTAAGTTTCAATCATTTCCCATAGAAACCTCCAACTGCTGGAGCAGCCAGTGGGAGGAATTTAGTCCCAGGTGCACAGAATTGAGAGGAAATCAGATTTTCTTCAATAGGGAAGAACATGGGCATGGAACTGATTGAAGTGAAGCACCAGATCCCATCAAGCACTAATTCAATTATGTTCAAGGGATTTCTAATAGAGAATTAATGGGGCAGCCTCCAGGTGCTTTTACCTTGCACTGAAAGTCCATAATGAGCTATTTCTTCATTAAAGAGCTGGAATTAAAGCAGGAAATGATGGTTTGAGCCAGTCCCAGTGTTCAGCTCCTGAAGGGAAGCTGAGGAGTGCTCAGAGATGTCCCTTTGGGGACACAATGAGCTGCAGTCTGGGATGTTACACATGGAATTAAGATGCCAGAGGATTTTTGGGGGCTGTGCAGGGCTGGATTAATTTGAAATAACCTGGGGCTGGGATCCCCAGGAGGAGAATTAAGTGAGGCCTCCTCATTTAAAACTTGAGGTGAATGTTCATCTTCAGGCTGAGCTGCTCAGGGAGGGCTGGGAACAAACTGGGTTGGTTCAGGCTGTTAAATTCAAATTTGAGAGGAGAAAAAAAGGCTTATAGGAGTCAAAGAAACCACCAAAAAACCAGGGTGACATCCAAGTATTTCTGAGCTTCCCTGCTGGGAATGGGGAGGCTCCTTCAACCTGCCCTTTGCATGCTCTGGTTGGTAATTTAAATCCAAGTGTGGGAATTGCCAGAATTCTTATGCAGGTTAAACCTCACCTGGAAGGTGCAGGAAAGGCTTTGACTGAGCTCTTGGAAATTTCCTGTCTGAAAGAGATTTTTTTCTGAGAGAAAAAAAGATTTTTATTTTTTGTCTGAGTGATTTTTTCTGAGAGCTTTTCTCTGAAAGAGGAAATTTCCTGTTTTCCATGGAGAAAATCAGCCTTAAATGTTGCTGCTTTTGTTTTTATTAATCTCCTTGATTTGGCTGAAGCTGAATGAGAAGATGATTAATGGCTTTGCCATTTCTACTCATGGGAGATTTTTAAAGTGATGTGGCAACATGAAAAGTTGAGGATATTGTAAAGCTATTGAAATACTATAAAATAATAAAAAAAATATTAAAACCCCCACCCCAAACCACACAAAACCTGATACAAGTGTGGGATTGGGAGGGGATAAATGGGAACAAACTGGGATTTAATCCCCTTTCCCTGTGGCTGCAGATTTGAGGTAGGGAATGCAGAGCACTCACCTCCCTGCTCCCAAAGAGTGTTCCCTGAGGAATTTTACATAATATAATAATTTAATCTTTAATAATAAATAATTTGATAAGTTTCTTTCCTTTGTGGGAGACTAAGCTGGGAAACACAGTGATCTGTATTAAGAAGTGATAAATATACATGATGTATATAATACATCAAATAAATACACATTTTATATGTGTAATAAATGAAATTGATTAAAAGAGATCCTGCCAACCTTTCCTGCAGGAGGAACAAGAGGCAGCTAGACGTCGTCAACAAAGAGAAAATAAGAGCAACACAACTACTCCAACAAAGGTTCAAGAAAACAAGGTGAATATCCTGATCCTGCCTTTTTCTGGAGTGAATGTGGCTTTTCTTTGGCTGTGTCAGGAGACTGATGGGCTTTGCTCTGAACGTGTGAAATGGGCACCAAAATATGATGGAGTGAGTTAATAAAAGCTGCCCTTGGGAATTGCATCTCTAGTGCTGGAAGGAAAGGGGTTGCAGGAGGAATGGTTGGTTGTCCACCCTCACTTTGCAGAGCTGACCCTGAGTCCTCACCCACTGAAAGGGGGTTCAAAGGGTGCTGAGTCTCTTTTGCAAAGACTCATTTCCTTTCTCATTCCCTTGTATAATCCTGTTGGAAATGAGTGACTGTTCCTGCCCAAAAATACAAAGTGTTGAATGTACTTTGACTTTTAAATGGAATTCAGTTGAAGAATTCAGTCAGTAAAGGATGAATAATCAGCTTTTCTTAGACAACAGGCTTAGATTTAATAGAATCAGAATGGTTTGGGTTGGGAGGGACCTTGAAGCCCATCCTGTTCCACCCCCTGCCATGGGCAGGGACACCTTCCACTATCCCAGGTTGCTCCAACCTGGCCTTGGACACTTCCAGGGATGGGGCAGCCACAGCTGCTCTGCCCAACCTGTGCCAGGGCCTCCCCACCCTCCCAGCCAACAATTCCTTCCCAATATCCCATTTATCCCTGCCTGATGTTCCACTTCCCTGGCATTTTCTTTCTTGTAATGAGTAAGTCCAGGAAGAAATGAGCACAACTCCTTGGGAACAGCTCCCATCCCAAGCAAATCCACTTCACTGGCAAGTTATTTAACTCCAATGCATCACTTTCCTTTCTTAAACTCATTAAACACAATTATCAATGTTTGCTTAAAAGGAGCTCTGCACGTGGGGGCAGAAACCACTAAAGAGCTTTTGGCTTTTCAAAATCTCTCAGGATTCTGGTGCTGAGGAAGAAAAAGCTGCAGCAAATTCTGTTAAAAAGCCATCTCCCTCCAAGGCACGGAAGAAGAAGCTGAGTAAGAAAGGCAGGAAAATGGCCGGGAGGAAACGGGGCCGCCCCAAGAAAATGAACCCGGCGAGCACCGAGCGCAAGCCCAAGAAAAACCAAACTGCACTGGAACTTCTGCACGCCCAGACTGTCTCCCAGACATCTTCATCCTCTCCTCAGGGTGAGCTCAGGGGCCTGGGTGTGTGTCTGAGGCTCTGGGTGTGCTCAGAGTTGTTGTTTCTTTATCGTCAGGTGGAGTTTGGGTTTGACCCCTGACTGGTTCCAGGTGGGAGCAAAGCTGCTCCAGCACTGCCCTCCACACGTGGATGGGAGGGGAAAGAGAACAAAGGTTCTGAGATGAGATAAGGACAAGGAGAGAGCTCTCCCTGATCACTGTCACAGGCAAAACAGGCTCAAAGTGGGGATACTAATTAAATATATTACTAACGAGATCAGAGCAGGACAATGGAAAGGCAAATAAATCTTAAGAACATCTCCCCCCAGCTCTCCCTCTTTCCCAGGCTCTCCTTCCTCCCTCCAGTGGAACAAGGAGACAGAGAATGGGGGTTACAGTCAGTTCATCACAGGTTGTTTCTGCTGCTGCTCAGGGAGGGGAGTTGGAGTCCTTTCCCTGCTCAGTGTGGGGTTCCTCCCATGGGAGCCAGTTCTCCATGAACTTCTCCAGGATGTGTCCATCCCAGGGGCAACAGTTCTCCCCAGTCTGCTCCAACACGGGTCACTTTTCCATGGGGTCAGTCCTTCAGGCCCAGGCTGCCCCAGTGAGGGTCCCCCCAGGGTCACAAGTGCTTCCAGCAAACCTGGGCTCCTCTCCCCATGGATCCACAGGCCCTGCCAGGACCCTGCTCCAGGGGTCCTCCTTTGGGCACCCCCTGCCCCAGTGTGGGGTTCTCCATGTGCTGCAGGGGCTTCTCTGATCCATCAGGGCCCTCCATGGCTGCAGGGGCACAGCTGCCTCACCGGGGGCTTCCCATGGGAATCTCGGGGGACTCTCCCCTCTGGAGCAGCTCCCACCCTCCTGCACTGCCCTGGGGTCTGCAGAGCCATTCCATGTTCTCACTCTGCTCTTCTCAGGACACAATTACATCTGGGCAAGAACTTTTTTCCATCTTAAATCCCTTATCCCTGAGGTATCACCACCATGTCTGCTGGGCTCAGCCTTGGCCAGTGGTGTGTCTGTCCTGGAGCCTCTGGAATTGTCTCTGCTGGATATGGAGGAAGTTCTGGCACAGAATCAGAGATTCACAGAATTTGGCACAGATTCTCACAGAATCCCCCCCTGTAACCCTGGCCACACAAACCCAATGTACCAACAGAGCAGAGCTGCCCTGGGGATGGTGGTGGTGGGATCTGTCCCTGGGTTCTCAGCTGGGGCTCGTGGCTTCTCTGCTGCTCCCAGGATCAGTTGGACACGTCCCTCCAAACAACGTGGTGCAGTGTGTTGGTCTGGCTCAGTTACTGCATCCCAGCCTGTAAATGCCATGTTTCAGTGCTGGAGCTGCTGTCCCTGCCCCCAGGCCTGGCTGCAGCAGCTGAGGGTGTGTTTGTGTCTCTCTCCAGATGCCTACAAGTCACCTCACAGCCCATTTTACCAACTACCTCCTAAAGTGCAACGGCATTCGTCCAACCAGCTCCTGGTGACACCCACCCCCCCTGCACTACAGAAGCTGCTTGGTAAGGCTGAGTTATCACTGTGTTGGTCAGGGAACCCCCCTCTGAGGGTTCTGAACATGTAGTAAAGCAAGGGGATCATAATATCCACAGTGGAAGGCTGGGCATTGAGCAGGAGAGGGATGAGCTGCTTCCCACCTTCCTTCACCTGCCCCACAGCCTTTGGCATCACCACGAGGTCCCTTCTGCTGCTCAAGTTTTTGTCTTGCTCTGCATTTCTTTGATGTTGTTGCAGCTTTCATTTGGCCCAAAAAGCAGTAAACCTGACTTTAGCAGGAGTAGTCAAAAATCAATTTATTTTCAATGAAAAGACTCTTTTATACTTGAAACGGTGCAGTCTTGGGGAACACCACTCCATTTCCTCTGCAAAACTCAGAGCTAATAAATGAGGTGCTGTCTGAGATTTTAAAGTCACCAAGGTGTGGTTGGAAAATACACTTCATGTGCAGGAGGTGATTTAAAGAAAACCCTGGAGGGTTTTTTTGCCTCTTCTGGTGTCTGTCCCCTCCCAGCTATTTCTGGCCTTTGGCACTGGGCAGGAGCCAGCTTAGGATCCTCTGGGAATCTGATGTAATGGTCCTGTCTGTGTGGAGACCAAGGACATCTGTGATGTCCTGACCTCGTGTTCTCTTGCTGTGGTGTCTTACTTTTGGCTGATGTCTCACTGTAGAGAAAGAGAGAGAAAAAGAGTGACTTAGAGGGACATTTAGTGACAGGGTGGGGGCAGATGACACGTGTCTGGACTAAGCCTGGCTGCAGAAGTCTGCACACCATGTAGTGCATGTTTTGTGCAGCAGACTGGACTTAATCCTGTGCTTGGCTTTAATGATGGAAGGGCTGGGGAGAAGAAAGAGTCATTACTGGGGAGAAAGGATAATGAGAAGCCAAGTGCTCCTTGGAGGGGAGAGTAAATTTGGTGTAGAGCTGATCTGTCTGTGTGGAGGGAGGAGAAGGACAGCAGGCCCTGCATGAGGGTGAGGGCTCTGAGCTCAAGGCTGCTTTGGGCTCCATTTCTTTTATTATTTCTACTTAGAGAGCACTACAGTCACTCAGCTCCTCTTTGCTCATGCAAACACACCATTAACACCCAGCATCTTCCCCTGCCTGTTTGAATGTGTTGTCATGGCTTCCACTGGGTTCCTGTGATAAGGAGCTAATGGATCCAGGAGTTCTCCTTGCACCAGGAGATGGATTTGCAGTGTGTTCTAAATCCATTCTAATGGCTTGGTCTGACTTACAGCCCAAATGAGCAAAGAGGGGAGAGGTGGCAAGGGGATAAATAGGGGCATTGCACTTACTCTTAATTGAAATTCATCATCTCCTGATTTATTTTGCAGACTCCTTTAAGATCCAGTACATGCAGTTCATGGCATACATGAAAACTCCTCAGTACAAAGCAAATCTGCAACAATTACTGGAGCAGGAAAAGGTGGGTCTCATTTTTAACATTTCTAAACAAAATTACCAGACCGTGGAGTACCTTAAATGTAGGGAAGACTGATTGTGCATAATTACAGCAGTGCTGCACCAGGCCAGTGATAAAGATTCTCTGAGTCCTGCTTGGGCTGAATGACTGTTTGGGGATTTCAGTGTAAACTCAGTCACCCCTTGTGTGCTTAAATCTGCAAACTGGGGGAGTTGCACCTTCTTCTTCCCTCTGTGCCCTCCACCTGATAATGGTGACTTAGAATCAAACAGTGCTTTGGGTTGGGAGGGACTTCAAATCCCATCCAGTGCCCCCCCCTGCCCTGGGCAGGGACACCTCCCACTATCCCAGGTGGCTCCAACCTGGCCTTGGACACTTCCAGGGATGGGGCAGCCACAGCTGCTCTGCCCAACCTGTGCCAGGGCCTCCCCACCCTCACAAACAACAATTCCTTCCCAATATCCCATCTCTCCCTGCCCTCTGGCACTGGGAAGCCATTCCCTGTGTCCTGTCAGTATCTACCCATATAAAAGCTCCTTCTTTATCCTTTTTTAAACTTCTTTAGGAAGAGGCTCTAAGGTCTCCCTGGATCCTTCTCTTCTCCAGGTGAACACCCCCAGCTCTCCCAGCCTGGCTCCAGAGCAGAGGGGCTCCAGCCCTTGGAGCCTCTTCATGGCCTTCATTACACCAGTACTTCTGTTTTTCCCTCTCTTTTGACACAAACCTTTTTGTACTTGTGCAGGAACCTGGTATCTTGAACCTTTTCTCCTATTTGGGATTGGCAGCTGCTTTTCTTGTCTCATGGGACACAGGAGCAGGAGGTGCTGGTCACCTCTGCAGCAGGACCCACATCCTGAAGCCATTCCTGCCTCCCCTGGGAGCAGCACAGTCACCCTGGGAGCTGCAAGTCCCACTGCTCTTAGAAAATTAAACTGCTTAATCTGCCTGAGATTGCAGCAGCTTGGAGGGAAGGCTCTCTTGAGAAACATGTGGATACTAATTCCTGGGAGCTGGATTTTCTGGTGTTTGACATCAATTCTTTTCCATCTGTAGAAGAACCTGGATGAATGAAGTACTGTAGTGTCAGACTGCCCAGAGAAGCTGTGGCTGCCCCCTCCCTGGAAGTGCCCAAGCACTTGGAGCAATTTGGGATAATGGAAGGTGTCCCTGCCCATGGCAGGGGGTGGGTTGGATGAGCTTTAAGGTCCCTCTCAACCCAAACCATTCCATGATTCTCTAAAGTATGGGAGTAAGAAACCCAAACTGTCATCACTGACTTATTATTTAGCACAACCACCTTGGTGTTGATAACCAGAATGGGTTGGGTGGCACTGGTTGGCAAAGTGTCAATTTCCCAAGTCATGGGCTGGAATACATGGAAAGGCATGGAAAGTCCAGGAGTTGGCAGTGTGGTGTTTCCCTGCTGTGGAGCCACCAGCAGAGGGAGATTTCCTGCCTAAGGACCTTCTTGTATTGCTTTGTCTCAGTTGGGAGTGTTTTATTTGCTGTATAAATTAGCCCTGAGGAGAGAGGCTGCACCTGCTGCTTCTGTGGGGGAACCTTCCCCATATGGCTCAACAATAAAGTTTAACTTCCAGTTAAAGCCTAAAGGGATCTAAAGGGCTCCAGGAGAGCTGGAGAGGGACTTGGGACAAGGGATGGAGGGACAGGACACAGGGAATGGCTTCCCAGTGCCAGAGAGCAGGGAGAGATGGGATATTGGGAAGGAATTATTGGCTGTGAGGGAGGTGAGATACTGGCACAGGTTGGGCAGAGCAGCTGTGGCTGCCCCATCCCTGGAAGTGTCCAAGGCCAGGTTGGAGCAACCTGGGACAGTGGGAGGTGTCCCTGCCCATGGCAGGGGGTGGCACTGGATGGGATTTAAGATCCATTCCAACCCAAACCATTCTGGGAATACATCCAATTCCAGCTTTTGGTGGTCCCTGTGGGAGCTTTCCTTTGCTCTGTGGCCTTTATGAGAGTATCAGCAGAAAGCCAGAACATATTATGGGGTTTTCCATATTGAGATCTTTATTTCCAGAGGAAAGAAACTCAACTTGTGCCACCCTGTTCCTTACTGAGATCTGGGTGGTGCTGGTGTGTGGTTTGTGCAAACCTTTCTTTTGTGGGTGTTCCCATTTGGTTTCACATTCCATCAGCACTTTGAATTTTCCTCTTTTTCCTCAAGCAGCAGATTTTTCTGCTTGTTCTGCACTTGCCAGGAAAGTCAGCATGAGGGGACCTGGCCTTGCACAGCTGGAATGATGCTGTGCAGTTGTTGTGCCCACACTGAGGGTGTGGAAAAGTCATCACTTAGTGTTGGTGTCCAACAGCTGTTCCATACTTTTGAACATGAAAATGAGGAATTCAGTGTGAAAACGTTTCTTAATGGAGTGTTACATGGTAAATTAAACCTCACAGAGACAGAGCTTGGCTGGGTGAGGGGCCCTGTGGGGTCTATATAGGAACTCCCTCTTACAGGGAGGGGTTTAAGTACAACAAAACTAATTCTGTAATGATTTTAAAATCAGTTGCTGGTTCACAGATTGCCCTTAGATGGAGCTGTCAGCCCCTGGAAGGGCTGAATGAAAGGCCTGATGTTGAAAACAGAAATGATTTTTCAGCATCAGCCTCAGCAGTGCCTTGAGCTGTGCAGGGACTCAGCTGTTTCCCCAGGCCATTGGGAGCTGCTTGGAATCACAGAGTCATTGAGGTTGGAAAAGATCAAGGTGCTTTTTGGCCTTATTCTCCACTTTTTTGGGACTGATGTCCCAGTTCCTGCACAATTCTTGCTTGGCCTCAGCAGCAGAAGTTGGAGAACAGGGGAATCTCCAGAGCTCACTCTCTTTGCTGCCTCATCCTTTATCCATCCTTGGATAAATTGGGCTCTTCAGCCCATCCATCCCTTTGCTCCTCACACAGTGCATGGAATGAGTGAGCAGGGATGTGGTTAAGGAATGTTCTGGGCAGGAGGTGTGCTGGGAGTGGCCCAGTGAAATTATTGTGGCATAAGTAGTAAAACTGGGTTGGCCTATTTATGACTTTCTTCCTACCTCCCCCCAGTGTATTTTCATTTACTGCATCTCTTCCATGAGTGCTGTACAGGAAAACTCTGGATTGGGACTCTGGAGATTTATACTGAGTTCCCAGTTTGGTAACAGATTTCATACAGATAATCTTTTCCAGTTCTATTTCTGCTCTGTAGGATGTGATTATTGCTACTTCTTTACAATGCACTGGGAGGATAAAAATGAGTTCTTAAGTCTGTCTTGATTGTATTTTACCATATAGCTGAAAAAACCCTACCTAAAATCTCTGTTCAGCTGCTTTAACTTCACCAGGTCCCACAGGCTGACAACTCCAGGCTCCCAGGAGTGTGAGGCAGAGCTGGGGGAGCTCATGGGTCTCCTCAGAGCTCAGGTTCCCTCCAAATGTGCCACAGAAAAGAGGTGGAAACACCCTCCTGAGTTGGCCCATGCTGCAG
This sequence comes from Calyptomena viridis, assembly GCA_013390005.1. NCBI lineage: Eukaryota > Metazoa > Chordata > Aves > Passeriformes > Eurylaimidae > Calyptomena > Calyptomena viridis. Next base: position 21,958 of record WEIV01009482.1, read on the forward strand.
CTGGAGCTCAAAGTGTGTTTTGTCCCTGTTGCAGGAGAAGAATGCCCAGCTCCTGGGGACAGCACAGCAGTTGTTCACCCACTGCCAGGCCCAGAAAGAGGAGATCAAAAGGCTTTTCCAGCAGAAGCTCGACGAGGTAGCCCTGGTGTGCTGGGAGGGGCTCTGAGCTGTGTGCTAATGGTTTGGGGAAAACCAAGTGAGACCAGAGCAGCCTCAGGCCTTCAGCCTCTGTTTTGCAGAGAATCAGGCTCAGAAATGTGTATCACTCTGTGGTTGTTTTATTTTGGTTGTTGGGGCTGTTGTGGGTCACTGTGTCCAAGGGGAGGGGGACAGACCCCACACATGTGGTGTTTAGTGAAGGATTCATCCCCTGCTGCTTGAACAAACTCTGTGCTGCCAACACAAGCTCAGAGGCACAGAAGGAAATGTGGGGGCTCCACAAAAATAGTGTCCTTTGGCTGGCAGGAACATAAATGTCAGTTTTGCAGCAGCTCCAAGGTACTTCTGTCCTTCCTTGTTATCCCTGAGCAGTGACAGAGTGCCTTGGAGAGTGCTGGGGGGTTCCTGTGAGCTGCCCAAGTTCCTCAGATCTCCTCTGTGCCACCTTGGAATGTGACAGTTGTCTGGAATTACTGACTGATCCCTTCCATTCTCACTCTTCATCCTGTAGCTGGGAGTTAAAGCCCTGACATACAATGACCTGATCCAGGCTCAGAAGGAAATCTCTGCTCACAACCAGCAGCTGAAAGAACAGACAAAACAGCTGGAGAAGGACAACAGTGAACTCAGGAACCAGAGCTTGCAGCTGGTGGGTACAGGCTGGCTCTGAGCACTGGGGTGGTGCCTCCCTTGGGGTAGGGCAGGCCATGAGCTGGGGGCTGGAAAATCATCCACCTGCTCAGGAGCCTCTGTAACAGGGAATGATGGGGGATGGAATGCAGGGGGACCTTTTTTGTGGTGATTTTTGTTTAGTTTTAAGCAAATGCAGAGGTGAGAGTTGGCTCTGCCTCAGCTGTGTCCCTGAGCAGCTCTGTCACTGGATGTGGGTCTGGCTGCCCAAGGAGTTTGTACAGTTCTGGTTTTGTGTGGCTGTGAGTCCTGTGGTGTAAATGTTGGTAACCAAAGCTGACAAAGAATCATGGAGCTGATAAGGTGGGAAAACCCCTGAGATCATTGAGTCCAACCATTACCCAGCAGTGCCAAGGCCACCACTAACCATGTCCCCAAGTGCCACATCCACATCTTGTTTGAACACTTCTAAGAATGGTGACTCCACCACTGCCATGGACAGCCTGTGCCAGGGCTTCACAACCCTTTCCATGAAAAAATTTCCCCAATATCCCTGGCACAGCTCGAGGCTGTGCCCTCTCCTCCTGTCCCTTGTTCCCTGGGAGCAGAGCCCGACCCTGCCCTGGTTCCCCCTTCTGCCAGGGAGCTGGACAGAGCCAGAAGGTCCCCCCTGAGCCTCCTTTTCCCCAGACTGAGCTTTTCCAGGAGGTAGATGAGGGGAAAATCTGGATGTGGAAGCAGTTACTGAGGGTGGGTGATAACAGTGTATTTACAAAGAGCCAGGCCACCTCCTGGGGGCTACAGGACCAAACTGGGAGGATTTTTCAATGGGCTAAGAAGTTTCTTGCCTGTTCAGCTTAAGTTCCTTGGCTTTCAGCTTGTCCCTGGGGTGGTGTGAAGAGGTGGAAGTTGGTTTTTGATCTGTTTCTCCTGTGTCTCTGCAGCTGAAGGCTCGGTGTGAGGAGCTGAAGCTGGACTGGTCAACGCTGTCACTGGAGAACTTGCTGAAGGAGAAGCAGGCACTGAAGAATCAGATTTCTGAGAAGCAAAAGCACTGTTTGGAACTGCAGGTACAGAGCCAGAAAGGAATGTAGAGTCACCAACTTGGTGCAGCTCTTGGGCAATGGGCCAGTTACAAGTGTTACCTTGAATATGGTGGTAAAGGATAAGCCAAGTGGCTGCCCTTTTCTTTCCTGTTTTTTTTCTTCTTTTTTTCTTTCTTTTTCATTCCTTTAGAGATTAATCTTTCTATTAGATGATTTCAGTAAACCTGAAGAATGAAGTGATAATTTTTAAAGGAAGTAGATGCTATGACCTGATTCCTTGGTAATGCCATAGAAGGAATCATGGTTTACAATAATATATAATTAAAAAACATGACCTAATGAAAAGAAAGGTCCTGGTTGTTTGAATGTGTGGGTTTGAATGTGGTTGTTTGATGTCTTGATTTGGGAATCCCAAACTGGTTTGGGTTGGAAGGGACATTAAAGCCCATCCAGTGCCACCCCCTGCCCTGGGCAGGGACACTTTCCACTATCCCAGGTTGCTCCAACCTGGTCTTGGACACTTCCAGGGATGGGGTGGGAATCAGTTCCTGCAGAATGGCACTTACCACAGTGACAAGAAATTAAACTCCTTTGTGTGAAGAGCTTTTCTTTTGGCTCTAGAATTATTCCAGCCTTTTCCTGGACGTGTTGGCATGGAATGGCTGTTCCCTTCAATGACTGGCAGTATTGAGTTTCTCTCTAAGCTGCTTGGTTTCATGTTTGGTTTTAAGATCTGAAAAGCTCTTTCTCAGAGCCTCTGAGCCATTCCCCTTACCTGGGCCTTTTGCTTGAAGCTCTGAGCAGCAAATTGAAACTTATTTCTCAGATTTCGGTCCCTTTTTCTGTGTTTTTCCCAGAAACGGGGACGCTTCTCTTGAGAAGCACATGGAGGCAAAACTCCACCACCTGACAGAATTTTAAGTGTGGTCTTTAACCATTGCCCTCTTGATTTAAAGATCAGCATCGTGGAGCTTGAGAAGAGCCAGAGGCAGCAGGAGCTGCTGCAGCTCAAGTCGTACACGCCGGCAGAGGAGCCCCTGTCAGTGCAGCTGCACAGCAAACCCCTCCTGGGCAGGGAGCCCGAGGCTGAGCACGGCAGGTTCCAGCTGGAGCTGGAGTGCTCCAAGTTCCCCGTGCCCCACATGAATGGCATGAGCCCCGAGCTGTCCATGAATGGCCACGCCACCCCCTATGAGCTGCAGCACACCTTCGGCCGCGCCCCGTCCAAGCAGAACACCCCCCAGTACCCCAGCTCCCACCTGGAGCAGGACATCGTGCCCTGCACCCCCAGCCACAGCAGCAGGCAGAAGGCAGACAAGGTGACCAGCTTGTCCCTCCCTGATTACACCAGGTTTTCCCCAGCTAAAATAGCACTGAGGAGACACTTGAATCAAGACCACGGAGTCAACGGAAAGGCAACAGCTAATGAGATACAGAGGTGAGAGAGGTGATGGGAAGGGGGGGGATGGTTTGGTTTAATGCCAGTGGTTATTTGGATTGTGGGAAAATATTTTTTAGAGTGGAGGTTTATATATTTTTAAAAGGTTTTGTTTCGAGAAAATGAGTGCTCCCAGCTGATGGGGTAAATAAGGTGGGGCAGTGCCTGGAGTTTGGTACAGGAATTCCTTGCAAGAGAAAAGTCATTGTTTTTTTGATCCTAACAATCCTGTGTCTCTGTTCCAGAGCTGAGCATGTCAAAGAGAATGGCCTTACATATCCAAGCCCTGGAATTGCAAATGGCATAAAGCTGAGTCCTCAGGAAACTCGGCCCTCTTCCCCCGCGGCCTTACCCAGTGCAGGAGACAAGGTGAGGGATGTGCTCCTGCTGCACCTGGGAGAGCAGAGGGAGGGCTGGCCTGTCCAGGGAATGCAGCAATGCTGCAATCTGGGGCCAGCTTGGCATGGGAAATGGTACAAAAGACAGTGGTTGGGATGCAATAAACTGGAGCTGGTCAGAGGAAGAGGAGGACGTGCTGTGAGGTGCTGGTTTGGGTGTGACCTGCAGCCCCAGTGCAGTGGGACTCCTGAGCTGGGCCCTGTCTGCCTGAACTTGGGAAGTAGAGTCTTTTCATACTGATAAAAATAAAAAGTAGCAAAGAAATGGTGCCTGTAGCTGGCCCAGCCATGGATCATGTCTGGGCTGGTTTCAGAGCCCTTCAATAGCAGGTTACCATGGAAATGCATCTGGCCACTCCAGAGGGGCTCAGGATATGAATTCTGTCATCTGAGTGCTTTCCACAGAGCTCTAACCAAAACACTGGGAAATGAGCTTGCCTAAGGCATCCTTTTCCTCCTGCTTGGGGCAGACAGTGGCTTTAATTTCCATATTTCTGTGCTGTGGGATATTGCTTTCCCAGGAGCCTGGTGTGGGTTATGAAGCTGCTCCATCCCTGCCCTGTCTGTGCTGTGCAGTCATTGTATAATTACTTAGAAAAGGAGGGGGAATGACAAAAACACAGAAACGAGCAGAATATCATCAGCTTTTCAGCAATAATGTGTAAGAACTTTACTTTCTCTGTTGATTTGCAGGTTTTGAGAGAGAGAACCTCTGTGAGTAATGGAGAAACTATCACCAGCCTCCCTATCAGTATTCCTCTGAGCACAGTGCAGCCCAATAAACTCCCTGTTAGTATCCCTCTGGCCAGCGTAGTCCTACCTAGCCGTGTTGAGAAGGTGGTGAGTAAGGGATTGTCAACACTTTCCATCCCCAAAACCCTGCTCCTGTGCCCCAGGATCCTCAGGGGGCTGCTGATCCTGGTGTGTGACCCTGGGGAGGCTGCTGGGGGAGCATCCTCTGGGCTCTTAGACTCTGGAGGTTCTTCCTCTCCTGTGTCTGTGGGGTTGGGGGGGTTTCAGCCAGGAAGGAAGGGAAAGTCAGTGCCTCAGGAGATCCTGGGCTGGAAGGCCTGGCTGGGTGGAAAAGCCTGAGAGTGGCAGTGGAAGCAGAGAATTGCACGTGGCAGTTTGTTCTCAGTCCCTGCCCTCATGCAGGAACCTGGGAGGGAAATGCTTCTGCCTCAGTCAGTCACCTCAAAGCTGTTTGTCCTTGTCACACATGTGTAGGGTGGGCTTGAGCAGCACCCTGGGGCTGTGAGACCTGCTGTGTGTCTGCTCTGTAGCAGAGAACTTTTGGGGCCATCTCTTTTTGAAATGTGACAAGTCTGTGCCTCTCAGTGGAGGAGGATTTTCAAAAAGCCTGGTCCAGTTTCTCACACAAGTGTTGCAGTGGAGAAGTGAGAAGCATTTACTGCTTTCACTGAGAGCTGAGAGTGCAGAATCCATCCACAGATGCTTGTCTTTAAGATCCCACATTGGGAAAGCAGGAGTTGGCTCACAGGATTGAATCCATTCCACTTTTTCAGCTGAAGACTTCTGGTTTTAGCAAAACCACTGCCCAGCTCTGAGCAGAGACTGTGTGTCCTCAGAGCAGCCCTGGATTGCACCAATCCCTCCAAAACCCTGTTCAGCCATTTCACAGGTGTTTTCCCTGCTTTAGGAAAACACCCTCAGGGAGTGTCTCTGTGAACATGGCCTGATGCACTTCATGTTCAGTTTGGGGTTGTTTGGGGAATTTTGTGTGCCCAGGCATGGGGACATGGTACAACCTTTAGTTTCCTCCCTGCTGCCTGTGCCACAGTGGGCCAAGGCATTCCTGCTCTGACAGTCCTGAGCCTAAATATTCTAAATATTCTGGGATGCTGGGCCTGCTCTCCCTCTCTGCATGGTGTCTGCTGTGTGCCAGATACCACTGCACCTTAACTAATCACAATATTTCTGTCCCATGACATGTCAACCCATATTTTTCTAGCTCAATCTAGGACATGTAGGAAGCCTCTTCCCCTGGTAGACCTAATGCATGTGAATTTGGTTGGAAGTGGTGGTTTTTGATGTGTGCTGTACTGAAGTCCCTGTTTCTCTCCCCAGAGGAGCACACCTAGCCCAGTTCACCAGAGCAGAGATTCAGCGACACTTGAAAAGCAGATTGGTGCTAGTTCTCATAATGGCATAAGCAATGCTGCTGGAAACAAGCCTCTGGCTTTGGCTACCTCAGGTAACAGCCTCACCTGTGCACAGGTGCTCTCGTGTCGGGACAGCTCCCAAATGCTCGTGGCCCAGTTTTCCCAGCAATTCCTGTCAGCTCCTTCAGGCAGCGCTGGATAAATGTGTGTTCTGAGACCCAAAACTCCTGGGTGGTGCTCTGAGACAGGATGTGCCTCCAGCTTGGATGCATCTGGCATAAAGGGTTGGGTTGAGGTGCCTTTAGCTGAACTGCCTGAGTTTGTTATTAAATGAATAAATGTAAATTCCATGTGGATTGAGATAGTCTCACCTTCACAGTGTGGCAAACCTGCAGGGTATTGCCCAGCTGTGCCAGGAGCTGGTGATTTGGCTCTGAAAGTTTGATTTTACAGGGTGGTGGGGTTTTTATAATATCAAAATGAGTTTTGTGGTGCAGGTTACAGAGATGCCTCCTGAGCAGGTGTAAAGGCACAAGTACCTGGGGAGGAAAAGGTTAAATGGGAGAGGACAGGGATACCTTTAGGTGCAGACATTGCTTCTGAGCTCACTCATCTGGGGAAACTGTGGCCTTTATCTACTCAGGGAAAAAGGGAATGTTGTGGGCCAGGAGAAGTAGGTTCCAGAGTACAGAAGTGATTCTACAGCTGATCCCTCACCAGAGAGTGCTTTGGTCTGAGTGTTCACCCCCCTGAGGAACTTGGGTTGTTTTAGCATCTGTTTTACAAAGAGCTTGGCTGCAGTTTTCTGTAAAAACAACCAAGTATTTAAAAACCCCCTTGTTGTAAAGCATTACCATGTTCCCTTTTACTCCTTTCACTGAGAGAGCCCAGAGCCCAGGCCTCACTCAAGCACTAAACCCACTTATGACACCCCAGGACAACCACTGAGTTCCCTTTCCAGGCTCCCTGCCATGTACCTTTCAGTCTTTGGAGATCTCTGTCCCTCCCTAAGTTGTTTAATTTTGAGGAGGTGGGCTGTGTACATGACAAAGTCCTTCTCTTTTGGGAAAGGCAAGGACTGAATCTGACCATCAGTTTCCTTGATGAAAGGAAGGAGTTAAGAGCAGAGGAGCCCTGATTTCAAAAGCTGTAATGGTTCAAACAAAACTTGAATTCCATTTAAAACTGGGAAGAGCGTAGGATACCTCCATAGAACACATGGATTTTCCTGGACTGGCAAGAGAGTAGTGGAAGTCCCTGACCCCAAAGTGTCCCCCCAGCCCCCAGAGCCACGTTCTCAGTGCCCTGTGGAGCAGCAGCCGTGTGGTTCCACCTAATCCACGGCCTCTGGCTGATCTCCTGCAGGCAGAGCTGGAATCTGGGATCCCTCCCAGCCCTCCCAGCCCCGTAGCACGGTGACCTCTCGCTCAGCCCCAGCAATGATCTATACTTTCCCTCTCAACAGGTTTTTCTTACTCTTCTGGCTCCGTGGCAGTCAATGGAAATCTTACAAACAGCCCAGCCCATCTTAACCATAGTGTTGATCAGGCAGCTCTGGACGACTCTGGGAGTCTCTTTAACTGTGTAGGGTCTCGGAGTTCCACTCCACAACATCCTTTGCTAATGATGCAGTCGAGGAACTCTGGGCAGAACTCCCCTGCCCAGCAGCACTCAGCGAGCCCCAGGCTGAGTGGCCCTGCCCAGAGCCTGGTAGGGGTTTTGCAGTTTGCAGATGCTCAGAAGATCTTTGCCGAAGGAACAAAGGGGGACCCGCAGTCTGATGCAGCGTTTTCAGATCCTGAGAACGAGGCCAAGAGAAGAATCATCTTTACAATCTCTCCTAATACAGGACATGTAAAACAATCCCCTTCCAGCAAGCACAGCCCTGTGCCCGCGGGCGCTCGGCTGGAGCTCGGCCAAGCCCACGTGCAGGACGGGAAGAAGCGAGGCCGGAGGAAGAGATCCTCAACTGGGAATCTCAGCGGGAGCTCCGGGGTCTCCCCGAAGCGCAAATCCCTCCCCACTGTGTCTGGGCTCTTTACGCAGCCGTCGGGGTCACCCCTCAACATCAACTCCATGGTAAGGACGTGAGGGAGGAGGGTTTGGGAGAGCTCTGGGAGTTAGGGATGAGCTGTGGAGACTCTTCGGGAATTGCTGCAAAGTTGTCGAACGATCTCTGTGAAGGCAAAACATCTTCAAAGAGTTCTCTGCTGTGGGAGCATTAAAAATTAAAAGTAATCTCTTCCCTTATGACAAAGAGGTTGTTTCTGCAGCAAAGTTGATTTTTTTAGGCTGTAGATTCAATATTTTGAAAATAGTTTAAACTAAGATTGACTGAACAGCCTCAGAGTGCCAGAAGCATATGGCATTCCTGCTAATGAAGCCAGTTATAGAGCTGCGTTCATGTGATCTGCAGTGTAGTTGCAAAAGAAAAGGATTATCCCAGGTCTTCATTTCTGCCTTTAAACGTAAAACTAAAGAATGAAAATTAGTTATTTTTCCAAGCTATATTTAAGCTTTCAGCCCAGGTTCTAGTGCAGGAGGGGGGACACAGCAACAGCAGTGTTGTATATCCAAGAGCAAGTTAAGCCTGCCTTTAATATCCTTAACAAGATGCCTTGTTTCTGAAGGGATGCTCTCACTGTAACTGCTTTCTCTCCTTCTTGCCCAGGTCAATAACATTAACCAGCCCTTAGAAATAACAGCCATTTCCTCTCCTGAAAACTCCCTGAAGAACTCTCCTGTTCCTTACCAGGACAATGACCAGCCCCCTGTGCTGAAAAAGGAGAAGCCCCTCGTTCAGACCAACGGTGTCCATTACTCCCCCCTGACATCGGATGACGAGCAGGGCTCTGAGGATGAGCACAATAGCAGCAGGTGAATGCACAGGCACAGCTCCAGGAGGAGATTTCTCTGAGCTGATAACTCTGCTCTGAACTGCAGGGGTGTGTTAAGCCTCTTTGTTCCCCTTGCTCGGAGACCCATTCCATTATCCCAAGCCTCTTGTGTGAACAGGGAAGGTATTCAGGCAGCAGGACTTGAATGTGGGAACCTGCTGCTGCTGTGTTTGCAGGGCTGGCAGGTTTGGCTTCTGAGAGAGATTTGGGGAAATAGAGGAGGCTGAGGGGAGACTCCTCGGGGGCTGCAGCTCCTGCCGAGGGGAGGCGGAGGGGCAGGGGCTGAGCTCTGCTCTGGGAGCAGGGACAGGAGCCCAGGGAAGGGCTGGAGCTGTGTCAGGGGTTGGGATGGAGCTCAGGGAAAGGTTCTTCCCCCACAGGGTGCTCGGGCACTGAACAGGCTCCCCAGGGTTTGGTCACGGCCCCAAGGCTGCCAGAGCTCCAGGAGGGTTTGGACAACAGGGACAGGGGGGGATTGTTGGGGGGTCTGTGCAGGGCCAGGGGTTGGACTGGATGGTCCTTGTGGGTCCCTTCCAGCTCAGAACATTCTAGGATTCCATGATTTACTTTGTTGCTTTGTAGGAGCAGAGGTTATCTGTGATCTGTCTCCCACTTTGTCCCAGTTTGAAACTGTTCAAAATTCTTCAATTCCTGCCCTGAGCTATTGATGTGTTGCTCTGAAAATCAATTACTTGCCACCGTTTGCCTGTTTGGGGGGGTGGCAATTTTTTTTTGTGTTCAAGATGCTGGTAAACTGGCTTCAAAGTGCCAGGGGACAGGGAGAGATGGGATATTGGGAAGAAATCCTTCCCTGTGAGGGTGGCGAGGCCCTGGCACAGGTTGGGCAGAGCAGCTGTGGCTGCCCCATCCCTGGAAGTGTCCAAGGCCAGGTTGGAGCCACCTGGGATAGTGGAAGGTGTCCCTGCCCAGGGCAGGAGGGTGGGACTGGATGGGATTTAAAGTCCTTTGTGTCCCAAACTATTCCATGACTCTGAAAAGTCACCACTTTTCAGTGTGATTCTACTTCTTGTTTTGACAGAGAAACAACAATAAAATTCTCTGAACATGCACTAATTTTATCAAAGAGCAGTAATTCAGTAATAGCTTCTATTTAAGGTTTGTGGTGGGGTTTTTTATGTCTGTAAGTTCCTTTAGTAACACACAGCTGTCTGACCTGGTCATCTCATGAGATGTGATCAAGAGGAAGGCAGATTGTGAGGGTAAATGTGCAACAAAAGGTCTGCAATAAATGCTTTAACTTTTTTATTTTCCCACTAGAATTGAGAGGAAAATTGCAACAATATCATTGGAAAGCAAATCTCCACAGAAGACTGTTGAAAATGGTACGTGTGGGGAATATTAATGGTTTTTGGGCATGGCTGGACTTGGTGTCTGCCCCTGACTGGAGCTGTCAGTCAGTAGCAGGTTTCTCTGTACTGCTGGGCAGAGTGATGTTCTTAATTATAATTAAGATAGGTGGCTGTTAATTACAGATTTAGGGTCACTTCTTTCTGTAGTAACCGAAGATCTGATCACTTTTTTCACTCACTCAGAGTTTGGAGAGGGATCTGTAGGACAATGACTGAGGGAAAAGTAGATCCACATTCTCAGACTTTTTCAGTGTTAAACTTAATTTTCAGGACTTTTAGGTGACTTCACAAATATTTCTGCCTTTGGGTCAGGAATAGAATTACAGACTGATAAAGTGTGGATGTTGGAAGATAAAATGTGTGGGTGTCACTCAGAGATGGGAACAGAGCTGGGGAAGAGTCTGGAGCCCCAGGAGCAGCTGAGGGAGCTGGGGGGGCTCAGCCTGGAGAAAAGGAGGCTCAGGGGGGACCTGGAATTCTCTGCAATTCCCTGACAGGAGGGGGGACCTGGGGGGTGTCGGGCTCTGCTCCCAGGGAACAAGGGACAGGATGGGAGGAAATGGCCTCAAGTTGTTCCAGGGGAGGCTTAAGTTGGATGTTGGGGAAAATTTCTTCACAGCCTGCCTAGGGCAGTGGAGGAGTCACATCCCTGAAAGTGTTCAAACATGTGGATGTGGCACTTGGGGACATGGGTTAGTGGTGACCATGGTGCTGGTGCTGGGTTGGTGTTTGGCCTTGACCTCAAAGGTCCTTTCCAACCTCTCTAAAACCCCGTTCTCACTGAGCACATTCAGTGAATGCCCCTTTTTTGACATCTATAACTTTTCCCCCAAACCAGGCGGCAGCTTAAACGGGAGGAAACAAGCACAAAGCAGCGAAAACATGAACAGCAGTAAATGGAAATCGACCTTTTCACCCATCTCTGACATCAACGTGACCAAACCCACAGACAGCCCCTTGCAGTCGGTGTCGTCTCTGAGCCAGAACTCGCTGTTTGCCTTCAGGCCCCAGTCGGAGGAGAGCCTGGCCATGGACGGTGCCAAGGCCACGGCACACCCGAGGAAGGGCATGGCCCTGCCCTCAGACGGGCTCAGCCCCGGCACCAACCCCTCCAACGGCTTCACCTACAACGGGGGGCTCTCTGCTGAGCTGGGCTTGCACAACTTCATGGACGGTGCTTCCCTCCCTCACAAGGCCGCGGACGTGGCCCCTCCCAGCTGCTCCCTGGGCTTCCCGTCCCAGCGGAGCAAAGACGTGGCGGATACGAACCTGTTCCTGAACAAGAGGCAGCTGGAAGGTCTGGGCAGCTCCAAGGGGGAAGAGCTGGGCCGGTCGGGGGCCAAAGGCAAAGAGCTCAGTGAAATGAGCGCCCGCGCGGGGGGGTCCTCGGAGAAAAACTCTTTGCAGCACAACGGGAAGGTCGGCAAGGGAAGGGACAGAGAGGTGGAGTTCAAAAACGGCCACAACCTTTTCATTTCTGCTGCTGTTTCCTCTGGTGGCCTTCTGAATGGGAAAAGCCTTTCTACTGCTGTTTCCTCAGCAGGCAACCCAGCGTCCTCTGTGCCGACACACCACCCTTTCCTCAACACTCTGACCACTGGATCACAGTTCCCCCTCGGCCCCATGGCCTTGCAAGCCAACCTCAACTCGGTGACAAACTCCTCAGTATTGCAGTCCTTATTTAATTCCATGCCAGCTGCTGCCAGTCTGGTCCACGTGTCATCAGCTGCAACCAGACTGACTAATTCTCACACTATGGGGAACTTCTCTCCTGGGGTTACAGGTGGAACAGTTGGAGGTAGGCAGAACTCTTTCTCTGGTATAAGACAGGGCCTAAAGGAAAGTCTGACACTGCCTCTCCAGGGGTGAAACCCTTTCATTTCTACAGGATATGAAGCAGATGTGTCCCACATAAGCAGTCTCCTCCTCTCTCTCTCTCTCTCGGAATTGCTAGGATGGGTTCAGTTCCCCACGGTGAAATCTCATGAGCTTTGTCTGCTACATGAGCTTGTTGTATCACCTTAATGAAACAATACACCCAGACTTTGTGATTGCTAATGTTTGCTTGTTCAGATGTTGCTGTGTTGGAACCAACTTAGGTCTGACTGCAGGTAACAGATTTCACTTGTCCTGGTACCAAGTTAAGGATCTCTAACTTGTGAACTTGAGTAAAGGTTGGGATTAGGCCTTGAATGGATGTAGCATGATCCAGGAGGAGCAGAACATCACAGGAGATGGTGTTGGGAGTTGCATAGCAGTTCTGGCTCTTGAATGGACACGAAGAGCATTTCTTGGCCAGGAAGGGCAATGCCATATGCACCTTGCACTTCTGGGATTCTGCACAGGCTTGGCTTCTGTGGCCCACACCGGGGACAAGCTGGCAGGACTAGAAGATAGGCTGGACCTGCCATTTCTAAGTGTCCAGGGTGGTTTTTCTTACCTGTCCATAATCATTCAGGCACCATGTCGGGAAATCCTAACTCTCACATCTCTCAGCATGTAGATTTGCTGGAATTACAACTCCCCTCTGCTGCCCTGTAAGTGGGGGAGCAGGAGGGTGGGGAGGGAAGAGCAGCACTTTGAGTCTCCAGATATCCAACTCTAAAGACCACGTAATCTCATCAAAACTCTGCCCGTGTGGTATAGAACTGACAGTTCTTGGGTCTGACCATTTCCCCTCGTGGCATTTAGAGGTTGGCAGTAGGAAAGGTAAGTGGAATCTTTTGTACCTCCTGGCCTGCACCATTATCTCCCATTGCTTGCTGCCTTCTCACGCTGCATATTTTTGTATGGGGCTGTAACTATTATAATTTTGCCTTTTTTTGTTATTTTATTTTGCCTTTTTTTTTTTTAATTTTGCCTTTTTTATTTTGTTTTCTCTTGTCACTTGAGACTGTACAAAGCCCGTCTGCTGAAGCTGAGTTTTTCTCTCCTGTTTGCAGGTATTTTTAACCACGCGGTGCCTTCTGCCTCCTCTCCTCATCAATTTGGAGCCACTTTCAGCAGCAGTGCTGTCTCTAGCAGCACCGTGCTGAGCTTAAACCCTCTGCAGGCTGTTGCCAGCACCTCATCCTCCCCCTTCCCACCCTCTGCCTCTCATTTAGTAACATCTAGTGAGACCAGAGCCGCTCAGCACCTCAGCAGAGCGCCCGTGTTCCACCCCCCTCCTAACGTTTCCTTGCCTCCCCCTCCTCCTTTGCTCACTTCTAACCCCGAGCTCCTGCAGAACCTGCCGCCCATCCCACCGGGAGAGCCCTTCCTGCCTTCCTCCTCCTCCTCCTCCTCTGCCGGTGTCCAGTCTAACGCTTCTCTGTGTGTCAAACTCGCTTCCCTGCAGCACAAACCCTCCCGCCCCTCGTTCACAGTGCACCACCCGCCCGTGCCCCCCCAGCCCAACGCCATGTGGGTCACGCTGGGCCTGCAGCCCCCCTGTGCCTCCCACCTCCCGGGGGCTAAGCCGCGCTAAAGCCTGGCTTGGCTCGGGGGCCTGGCTTTGGAAGGTAAGGCCTGGGCACGGGAGCGCAGGAGTTGTGTGTGTGGGGGGGCTCAGAGATGGAGGGGAGGGGAGGTGTGGGGTGGGGAGAGAGCTGGAACAGGGGAGAGACCCTGGAATGGGGGGAGAAAGCGCTAAACAGGGAGGGAATCTTTAAAACAGAGGGAGAATCCTGTAAAATGGGAGGATGCTTCTAAAACGGGGAAGGAAACCTCTAAAATGGGGGGAGAGTCCTCTAAAATGGGAAGAAAGATCTAAATGGGGATGGAAACCTCTAAAGTGGAGGAGGAAGGCTTTGAAACAGGGAGAAACCTCTAAAACAGGGAGAATCCTGTAAAATGGGAAGAAATGTCTAAAACAGGGAGAGTCCTCTAAAATGGGAGGATGCTTCTAGAACAGGGAAGGAAACCTCTAAAATGGGGGGAGAGTCCTCTAAAACAGGGGAAGAAAGCTCTAAATGGGGATGGAAACCTCTCAGATGGGGGGAAACCTCTAAATGGGAGAGGAAACCTCTCAAACAGGGAGAAACCTCTAAAACAGAGGGAGAATGCTGTTAAATGGAGGCAGAATCCTCTAAAATGGGAAGACGCCTCTAAGACAGGGAAGGAAACCTCTAAATGGGGAGAAAGCCTCTAAAATAGGGGGAGAATCCTCTAGAACAGGGGAATAAAGCTCTAAATGAGCAAGGAAACCTCTAAATGGGGAAGGAAACCTCTCAAACAGGGAGAATCCTCTAAAACAGAGGGAAAATCCTGTAAAACAGGGAAAGAAACCTCTAAAATGGGGAGAGTCCTCTAAAACAGGGGAGGAAACCTCTAAAATGGGAAGACACATCTAAATGGTGGAGGAAACCTCTCAAATGGGGAGAATCCTGTAAATGGGGAAAGTAACCTCTAAAGCAGGGGAAGAAACATCTAAAATGGGAAGAAATCAGGAAGAATTCTCTAAAATGGGGCAAGAGTCCTCTAAAACAGGGAAGAATCCTCTCAAACAGGAGAAGAAACCTCTGTATGGGGGATTAAATTTTTAAAATGGGAGGAGTCCTCTAAAATGGGACGAAACCTCTAAAACAGGAAGAAATCTATGAAATGGGGAGAATCCTCTAAAAACAGAGGAAGAATCCTCTAAAATAGGAGAAGAAACATCTAATATGTGGGAAGAATGCTCTAAGATGAGGGAAGAAATCTCTAAAATGGGGCAAAAATCCTCTAAAATAGAGAAAGAAACCTCTGAAATTGGGGAACAAACATCTAACATGGCAGAAGAATCCTCTAAAATGGGAAAGAAACTTCTCAAATGGGAGAAGAGACCTCTAAAATGGGGGAAAATAATATAAAATGGGGCAAGAGTCCTCTAAAATGGGGGAAGAATCAACTCAAATGGGGGAAGAAACCTCTAAAATGGGGGAAGAATCAACTCAAATGGGGGAAGAAACCTCTAAAATGTGGGAAGCAAGTGATCTGGTGGCAGAGGCTGGAAATGCCTCTCTGTGTCCTGGGAGTCAGGATTTCTCGACAAGGAGCATTGACAGGGAATTCTGCCCTGGCACAGCAGGACCGTGTGCAGGACTGTTGGAATCACCTCCTGGAAGGGTCCCTTTCTGAGGGTCAGCAGTCAGGGGGAAATGTCTGGTTTTGGGGTGGTTTGACAGTTTTGGGGGCAGGGGGTGTTGCCCATTTGACCCCCTTTATCCCCCCAGTCCTTTTCCTCAGCCTGGGGGTGCCCAGTGGTGCCCCTTTGTGACTGTACATGGCATCGTGGTGGTCTTAATTTCACTGCCAGCCCAACAGCAGCTGCTCTGGGCAGTCACAGAGTCCAAAATGTCCAGGGTACAGAGTGCAGCTTTGCTTGGAGAGCACATCCCCTGGCCTTGCAGTGTGCCCTGCACTGCTGGAAACAAAACACAGGGAGCACAGGAGGGCTGGGACTCCCCTGGCACTTCCCTGTGCTGGATTTTCCTGCCAGGACTGCCAGGAACAGGCTCTGTTTGTGCTCACAACCCCTGGTTTAGTGGGTGCACTGTGGCTGAGAACACAGGGAATCCTCAGGGTGCTCCATACCGGAGAGGAGGGTTCCAGGGGCTGTGTCCATTTTTCCTGAAGCAGGTATTTAACTGTCTCTAGAGCAACTCCAGAATAAACTGTACCACCACAGGGTTGGGTACTGTGGTTCCTCACACTCTGGGGCTCCCTGCTGGGTTTGCCAAGTGCCACCAGCGTGTCCAGCCCTGGAGTTTGCTCCGTGCTTTCCTTGTAGGTCTGTGCTGTTGTTGCTGTCCACTGATACCAAAGCTGCAAATGTGGCTGAACACTCTTTGCTGCTTATAAAAGTCAATTACAACATACCTGAGAGATTCTCTGTGCATTGTGTAGTGTCTTCCTCATCCAATTGCTCCACAGGCACCGCAAAAGCCTCCTTAGGTTTTGGTGAGGAACGTAAGTATTCCCTTCTCCACAGGAAAGGGAGGCTCAGGAAGGGCTGGGAGTGCTCTGGGCAGAGATGTGGGCTTGGAACACCCTGAATAGAGACAAGATGGGGGCAAATGAGGAGGGGGCTGGTGTGGGAGAGCTGGTTTGGGGCTCTGTATAGTGAGAGCCTCTGCTGGAGTTCCCTGGACCAGGCCAAGATAATCCCTGTCACTGAAAAATTGTCAGGAAAATAGGCAAGGCACAAAAATGAGTTATGGAGAAGAGTAGCCTGATGGCAAAGCTGGGCTGGGGAGTAGAGATGGTCCCAGAGATGGTGCCTGACAGACATTCCCTGGCTGTGATCCCATTCCCTGTGTTTGAGCAGTTTCCTTGATTTTGGAGTGACTGTGTGTGTGCTCAGTGCTCGATGAACCAGGGCTGAAATCTGCAACTGGGAGCTGAAATAACCTGCTTTGCTTCTCTGCTCTGGAGCCAGGCTGGGAGAGCTGGGGGTGTTCACCTGGAAAAGGATCCAGGGAGACCTTGGAGCCCCTTGCAGAGCCTAAAGGGGCTCCAGGAGAGCTGGAGAGGGACTTGGGACAAGAGATGGAGGGACAGGACACAGGGAATGGCTTCCCAGTGCCAGAGGGCAGGGATAGGTGGGATATTGGGAAGGAATTGTCTGTGAGGGGGGGGAGGCCCTGGCACAGGTTGGGCAGAGCAGCTGCCCCATCCCTAGAAGTGTCCAAGGCCAGGTTGGAGCCACCTGGGATAGTGGGAGGTGTCCCTGCCCAGGGCAGGGGGTGGAACTGGGTTAGGGATTCATAGTGTTAATTAAAAATTCATATCAGATTAACGTGTAGTAGAAAAAGTGAAGTACTGGGGAGGGAATATTTCCCCCCCACTCAGGGTCAGCCCCACAGGACAGAGTTCACCACAGTTTCACTGTCAGCTCAAAAAACTCCACGTGTCTCTTGGAACATCCGTCCTTTCCTCTGACAGGGATTGGGCCAAGAGTTGCTCCATCTCTGCTGGCTGAGGAGGTCTTGGAGCAATGTAGAAGTGATTGACACATCTAACACTGCAGATTTTGGTCTCTTATTTAGATGAGTCTCTTCCTCTCCTCCTGTTGTGCAGGTAACTAGGATTTCTACCTCAACCCAATGTGACCTATGCAAGGACAACGTGGACCAACTTCACTCGGCTTCCACTGAAAGGTGCTCACCTGGCCTGTGCAGGGGTTTCTACTCTCTTACTACTGGACAAAATAAAAACCATAAAAAGACCTAAACAACAGAGCAAATATTTACTGTGAATCTGAGTTAGAAAAAAAAAAAAGGCAAAAAAAAAAAAGGCAAAAGAAATGCTTAAAGCTCCAGTTTGTATTGTTGATAGTTTAGATAAAGTATTTATCTTTTTTTTAAAGTGAAAGCGATTTTGACTTATTTTATTCCACCTAGACTCATAAATACAAGTTCTTGTTAAATTCTCTGAATACTAAAGGACTGGCACACCAGCAGAGATGTAAAGAGCCTCCTCGGTGCTATTTTGTCCGTCAGAACTGTGCCTCTAGTTTGAACCCTTGGTGCTGATCTGGAGGGTTGACCAATGCCAAACCCACTTCTTGGGAAGGTCTGCAGCTCGTTGGTTCCCCTGACTCTGTTCATACCCCAAAATCCACTTGGTTGGCAGCAGAGGAAGGACTTGTCCCCTCTGGGGGGTTGATGTGGACAGAGCCAGGCACCATCAGCTGGGGGGTTAATTGTGTTCATGGCAAAGGAGAGCTCAGGGCACAGCTGGAACAGAATTCCAGGCCCTGCCCCATCCAAACTCCTCCCCTGGGCCATTTGCAGTCGCTGGTGGCACTGGGGTCACTGTGAATTTTGGTAGCTAAGTCTGGTAACTGGGCTGTCCTTGGCGTGTGAACAGGGTGTGCAGTCACTGGTGTTGGTCCAGCCCTTTTCCCAGCATTGGGAAGACTGAACATTGTGCTTCTGTCCTGCTGCAGGTGGCAGATTTTTCTCAGCTGGTTGGTTTTGTTCCGAGTACGACGTGTTTTGTTGGTAGGTTTTGGTACTTGACTCTGACCTGGCTTTGCTGTGTTAATGGACATTTACTGACCAAGTGCATTTTGCTTTTGGATTCCTCTGCTTTCAGTGGGTCTGAAGGGTAGTTCACAAAAACCCCCCAGACTGGCTGTCCCTGCTGCCACTGCCCCACTGGGGCAGGAGTTGTGACTCGGTGTCCCCTGTACAGGAAGGGCCTGCAAAGGGCTGCTTTTATAGGGATGTGATGCAAACTTAGACATTTCACCTATTTTATTTCATTTTTAGGCTGTACAATGCACAAGAAACTTGTAAAAACTTATTTATTTGAGTGCACAAAGTGAGGAGGAGGATCTGTTCAGTAGGAACTGGGCTGGGCTGAGTTCAGCAGGGGCCAAGCACCAGTAAAGGAATTTGCAGTGGAAGGGGGATTGCAACAGCAAAATGACTGGGAAAAAAACACATTTAGGTTTTGGGAAACACCTCCCTGCTGGCCCTGGTGCTCTGAGGGGCAGCAGTGGCTGCAGTGCATCCCAAAATCCCTCCCAGGTCACCAGTGCTCCCTGGTGAGTCTCCACCTCCAGCAATCAGGCTGTTCCAGGCACCCCTTGGAGCATCCCAGGGTCACCCCCAGCAGGTGAACTCCTGCTCTGGGCTTGGAGCAGGTGAGGCCCCTCTGCCCTCCTGTGCTCTCCTGCTGCCTGGATCCAGGAGGAGTGGTGGGAATGCTGTGTTTGGAAAGGGAGGTGAGGAATGAGGGGCTGTGGCAGCTCCCACCCTCCACTGGACTCAGTTCTCTGCCTCATCCCTGGCAATCTTAGGAGAGATTTAGGAAAACGTGCAATCCTTGTGTTGATTCCTGAGTGTGTTCTTCCATAGGCAGCCCTTGTGTGCAAACTGGGGATCTGACTTTGCTGCCTTATTCACTGGAAAGGATTGATAGCCCTGGGAACTGGGGATATTTGGGAGTGTGTTCTGCTTTGTGTGTGGGACAGGACTCAGCAGTGCTGCTCCCTGCTGAGGGACTGACAGCACGATGGAAACCTGGAAAAGGGCAGGAATGCTCTGAGGGTGAGGCTGAGGAACATCCAGTAGCTTCTGGTCAAAGCCAAGCACAGTGAATGTCCTGGAATCCAGGAGGACAACGTAACCCAGATGTTTTGCAGCTGGGAGCTGGGCAGCTCCAGCTTCTTTCCCAGCACAAGGCAGAGTGCTCAGGCCTCTGGAGGCTCCAAATGTGTGATCAGTGGAGGGGCAGCAGCCTTAATTCCTGACATCTCATCATCCCCCTGTCGTTTGTGTCTGGAGAGAGAGATGAGCAAGTACAAGGAGAAGCTTTTCATCAGCCTGGTTTTATCAGATCGTTTTCTTCAGAGGGACCAGGATATGGTGCTCCTGGGAGCTCCTGTGCCCCCCTTCACCCCAAACCACAGAGAGCCAGCAAGAAGAGAACTGTGCCCCCATCACTTGGCCTGTGCCCGAGGTGCTCACAGGACACGTGTGGAGATGCTGATGGAGAAGGAACCAATCCACAGGTTCTGTGCTTTCCAACACTGCTATAGCCTGTATTGCCCTGCTTGGATAACGAGGATGGACAGATCCTTCTTGTGGGAATGGCTCCTTTTGCCCCAGTTTCCCAACATTTCAGGAGTCGTGTCTGGGAGCAGGACAGAGGATCAGTGCTGGCCTTGGCAGTGGCTGTTTACAGTGGGACTTGGTCATCTTGGAGCTCTTCTCCAACCTGAATGATCCCGTGATTCCATGACTCTGGGTGAGGAGTTTGTCCTCTGCTCTCTGCTGGGTGCTGTGGAAAAGAAACCCCCCCCTGTCCCCCGGTGTCCCCAGTGCCAGAGGGTGCTTTGGAATGGGCAGCACAACCCTGGAGCTCAGCACATGGATGTGGAGCCATTTCAAACTTCCCACTTCTGGAGTCTGTGACATCATCTGGGAAGGCCCAAGGAAGGCAGCCACTGACCCAGGAATGTTGTTGGGATGTACTGGAAAGGGATCCAGTTTGCCTTCACCTCCCTCTGCATCATTCCCATCCCGGCAGCCCACGCTGATGGAATCTGGAGCTGCTCTGGCTTTACCAGTGTCTTCTGGCCCCTTCCCTGGGCTGTGCACCTGGTTGGGATCCAGGATGTGCTTCCTGAGGGAGGCTGGTAACGTGGTTCCTGTGGGGGCAGTGGGGTGGGAAGCTGAGGTGCAGGTTTGGGAATGTGCTGTGTGAGCTGGGAGATGCTGCTGCCAAGAGATCCATGGTTTTGTCTTCCCCTCCCTCATCTTTGCAAGTTCAGCTTAGAATCCTGGAATCACAGAATATCCTGAGCTGGAAGGGACCCACAGGGCCCAATTCCTGGCCAGTTTGTTTCTCCTCTGTCTGCAAACCAGGGAGAGTTCTTCCCCTGCTGATGGAAGAGCTTGGATCTGGTGGGAGCTGATCCATGTGGCTCCGGGCCCACGACCCTGTGACCCCACTGAGCTCTGAGCCAGAGCCTGAAACCTGTTTGCAATAAGTGAGGATGCTTTGGAGCAATCAAAGCCAAACAGGCAGCTCCAAACCCAAGAATTCCTTCAGTGTTCCCACATCCTGCCGGGCCGGGTCCTGCCTGTCACACGTGTTCCCTCCTCCACACCACGGCAGGAAGCTGAAATTCATCTTGTTGCCAAAAAACCTGGAACTTCCTGAGTGTTGTGCTGAGGAAAACCTGTCCCTGCTGTGAAATGTCAGCCTTGAGGATCAAGCCTGGCGTGGGCTCTTCCTTTTTTGGGGATGTGCTACCTCTGGCTCTCCAGGCCCAGTCCCCTGGGACCCACCGTGCTGGGGAGGCTCCAAGGGCACGGACCTGAGCCCGGGACTTGCTGCATTTTAGTCCTTCAGCAGCAACCCTTCCCTTAGCCAGGGCTGTGGAGGCACCTGGATTGCTGAGAGAGAGGGTGGGAAAACCTCCCTGCAGGATGGAGAGGCTTGTGCTGCTGAGTCCGAGCTGTGTGTGGGATAACAGGGATGTGGAGGTGTCCTGTTGTCTCCTCATGGTGCAAACAAGGTGTTTCCTTTAGGAAAAGCATGGATCAGTGTGGACAACCACAGTGCTGGGAACATCCCCACCTCTCAGTTCAGTTATGGATGCAGGGAGAGAAGGGGCAGCAACAGGGGGGGCAGCACATCCTCCCTGCACTGGAGCATCATCTCCAACTAGTTCTTCCCAACAGCAGGAACTCGTGTCTCCTTAACCAGACAGGTCAGAAACACTTCCCTGTGCTTCCATCTTTCTTTCCTCCCTGCTGGTGACAGCACTTTATCTTTTTGGTTTGTGCTCCCCCTGCTTTGGGCTGGGCTTTGGGCCTGGGCTCAGCCTGGGATGGGGAGCTGGATTCCCCCTGTGCCAGGACTCCGTGGTGGGATGAAGGAGAACTTGTGATCCACAGTGGCTGAAGTGCCCCAGGCAGGAAGGTCATGAAGGGATCTACTCCTCACTTCTTGAATCCAGAGATCCCAAATTCCCAGGACTTGAAACTCACCCAAGTGTGGGTCACACTCAGTTCAAGTGTTGAGTCACTCCTTTCTTTAGTCAAAGTTAATACTTGAGCAAATAACTTGTGCAATTCAGCCTGGGAATAGAAAGGTTTCCAGCTTGCTCAGCTCTTCCATCACATCTGGAAACATCTCCAATTGGAATGTTGCTCCAGGGCTGCTGGGCCTTGGCCATGGTCAGGTCTGGCTGTGTTTGGGGGGGTCCCTGCCCTCACCTGCCTGGAGACAAGTTTCCTTCTTGGTTGAGGACACTTTTTTCAACCTCTTTCTCTGGGGATTGGACTAGATGTCCTTTAAAGGCCACTTCCAACCCCGACTGTTCCGTGATTCCCTGTAAAAGCACATCTGGGATGGTCTCCCTGACTCTGAAGGTGGGTGTGAGCCAGACCTGTTCCTGCACATCCCCCCAACACAACACCCTGCAGGGCAGGGGCTCCCCAGGTCACCCTGTTCCACCTCATCCCAGCCTTCCCTTGGAGCAGCCTGGATGTTCCTGCACTGCTGGGCAGCCCCTGCCAGCAGAAGGTCTGTAGTTGTGCAGGAAGGAGCCCATGGACAGGCAGCTCCAGGGCTGGGATCTTGCTGGGATTGTTTAGAAAGCAGTGTCTGCTCCCCCCACTCCGTTTTTCCAGGCTGAGAGTCCCATGTGGTTCTGGATCAGGTGGGACACACTCAGAGCTCCCACCTCCCCCGAGTTCCTTTGGGAATGTGCCCTGTGCATCCTGTGCCCTCGGGATGCTCCTGCTTCCCTGCCCCACTCCAGGTCTGGCCGATTGCTGGAAGAGGAGACTCCCAGAGCTGGTGCTTCCCCTCCTGCCTCAGCCCTTCCATGTCCCTTCCTTCCCTCCTCAGCTGGGTCTGGAGCTGGTGCTGAGCCCTGGGAACAAAGCCCTGTTGGTTTGGCGGGTGCTGCCCATGGAATTCCTTAGGATTTGGGTCATTTGTCCTGGTGCTGATGCCGAGGTGGCTTTGGTTGCTCAAGTCCTGCAGAACCCACTTGATTTTGGTGCTGAAATTCACCCTTTAACCTGAGGGTCTTCAATGCATTTTTTTCCTTGGACAACTCCACCTTGGAGTTATCCCAACTCCCACGGGTGGAAAATCCTGCTTTTATTGTTGTTTTGCCTGAGCCAAAAGCACAGAGAGGATCAAGGAGTGGGAGCTCCAAGCACTGGTGTCTCTGGAGAAGGGGAGGATGTTGGACAAGGCTTGTCCAATGACCTGTTTGAAAGTCATTTGGGGAGGCAGAAACAAGGCTGTTTTTGTGAACTATCTTTGCAGCACTGAGGGAAACTCCCAGGCCTTGGAGTTCTGGGAGCTCAGACGTGCAGTCAGTGTACGAGGATTTAAAGTTTTCCTGGTTTGAAACACTTTCTTTTCTTCCTTTTTTTTGCTCCATTTCCGTGGCTTGTGGATCAGGTTGTCACGAAGATCTGGAGTTCCAGTTTCAAAGTGTTGTTGTGCCATATTTTATTTATCCTTCTGCATTATAAATATATAAATATCTATTTAGACTGAATATTGCGTTAAAAGATGTTGTTATTGGGAACTTCAGGGTTTAAACCCAAGACAAAAAAATTGGGAAATACTCCTGCAGTACTTTTGCTGTTTGGGACCTTCTTCCTGAAGAGGCTCCTTAAGTTTTTTAATGGTGTAAAAACAAAATCACATCCTGAAATTCCAAGTTGGACGATGTTAACCCTGAAGTTCTCAGGTTGGTTTGGTTTTCTCGAGGTACATCTGGTTGCTTTTCTGGTGCAGTCAAATAATTTTTTAAAAGGTCTTGTCTCTGGAGTTATTGAGGAAAAGGTGGAATGGGTTGATCCATCCTGCTTGGCTTTTTTAACCTATTAATCTTTGAAGTGATCGATTTCCAATTAAACCCCAACTTTTTAGGTCTCTGATCTACTTAAACTTTTTAGGAGTGAGAGCCTGCCCTCGCTGAGTGGGACTTGGATGGGGAAAGCAGTAGAGGATGAGGTTGCTGTTGCTCAGGAATTGATTAGTAAACTTTTAACTACTAATAAAAATCCATTTTTCAAATGGATTTTTTGAAAAACCCATTTTCTTAGGACAGTGATATGGGATGTTTCCTAGTGAATAGGAATTAGTTTATATAATTTAGCCTATTAAACTGAATTATTTAAAATTCAAACTTCCCCTAATTTATCTTTTTTTTTTTTTTTTGGTTGTTTTTTGTTTCCATTTATTTTATTTTATACTGGTAAGTTGTCCTGTCATTCCTTTCATTCCTCCATAGAAATAGTGTGAATTCTGGTGTGTATATATGTATGTATAATATATATATTGCCACCCTGCCTTTCTAATTCTCCACAATGTAAGAGTTAGTTTTTGCTCCCCTCCCTCCACTTAATTTCTTGTGTCTTTCCCTTGATTTGTAATTGAAACGATGCTTTGAAGTTTTGTCTTTATATTAAAGTGTCTGTATTTTAATACACCGAGCTCTTGTGGAGTTTCACTGGTTCAGGGGGGGCTGCCCAGGAAATGTGGGGACTGTGGCATTGCCTGGTGGCACAGGAGGGACAGGGACCCCCAAATTAGGGAGCAGCTTCAGCTCTGAGGGTTTGGCACTGGGGGGGCACCAGGTCCTGGGGGCAGCTTTGGGTCCCTCTGGACATTGAGGGGCTGGAGGTGTCCAGGGAAGGGAATGGAGCTGGGAAGGGGCTGGAGCACCAGGAGCAGCTGAGGGAGCTGGGGGGGCTCAGCCTGGAGAAAAGGAGGCTCAGGGGGGACCTGGAATTCTCTGCAATCCCTGCCAGGAGGGGGGAGTTGAGGGGGGGTTTGGGTTCTGCTCCCAGGGAACAAGGGACAGGATGAGAGGAAATGGCCTCAAGCTGTTCCAGGGGAGGTTTAGGTTGGATATAAGGGAACATTTCTTCATGGCAAGGGTTGTGCAGCCCTGGCACAGGCTGCCCAGGGCAGTGGGGGAGTCACATCCCTGGAAATGTTCCAAAAACGTGTGGATGTGGCACGTGGGTCAGTGGTGGCACTGCTGGGTCAACAGTTGGACTCAATGATCTCAGAGGGCTTTTCCAACCTGAACAATTCTGATCCTACAATTCCCAACCTATCCAAGTGACATTCCCATTTATCCAGTGGCATTCCCAGCACGACAAACCCACAACCAGCCAGGGATGGATTTCAACATTGGAGCTGGGACACTTTCTGAGGTGATTTAGTGCAGGATCCTCAAACCAAGGCACAGCCCCAGTTCCCCCAGCCCTTCCCAGCTCCTGGCCCTGCTGTGCTGCATCCACAGCCCTTCCCAGCTCCTCCTGAACACCTCTGGCACCAGAGCCACTGCCTTGGCTCCAGCACCAAACCCTTCAGCTGCACCAGGTGACCCTGAAAGGTCCCTTCCATCCCAAACTACCAGGAATCCTCTCCCAGTCCCAGTGTGGAGCTGAAGAGGTGCCTTCCCCCAGTCCCTGCTCCTGGGAATGATGGTGCCATCCCTCCAGGACAGCACCTGGTGGGCAGGTGAGAAACTGGATCACTGAGACCCCCCCGAGCTCCCTGTGAAGGTTCTGGTGTTTTAGAACAGCTCTGACAGCACAAAGATCAAAACTAGATTTATTGGCAATGTCCACTGTACAACAGAAATGGCTTCACTTGGCTCTCAGGGAGCCTGGACCCAGCTCTCACTGAAACACAAAAATCAAAGTGACCAGAGGGTGAAAAATGAACAATTGTCTATAAATCACCAGCAGTTGATGCAGATTTTGGAGTGTCTACAAGTACCATCTCCCCTTAATGCTAAATCCCACCCTGTGTCCCAGCCCTGCTCCAGAGTGGGTCTGGGTTCCTGGGCCTGCCCTGGCCCCTGCAACTTCACAGCATTTGTCTTACATTCAGTTAAGAAATGGCATTGCTGCCTCTGGAATAAGTGCTGGGCTTTGCTCTCATTCCCCAGAGCAGCAAATAAAATGCCCATTTTCTGTGCAGTGTCCAGGGAGGCTCAGGAGTCCTGCAAGGCACAGGTGACATTGTTTGCTACAAGGTTTGCCAGGAACTCTGAGCCCCACTGGGCTCCTGCAGTTCTCTTTGCTAAAAATGCTCCAGTCCTGGCAGAACTGCCCAGGTTTGGTTTATTAAGGGGTTCAGCTGCATTTTGAAGGGTTCACTGATGCAGAGCTGAGCCTGGATGTGGCTGCTCTGCCCCTGGAGAGGGTGGGCAGGGGCTGGGGGAGGTGTATGGAGCCAGTGATGGAGCTGAAACACCTCCATGGGGAGCCCCTGGCTGCTCATCCCAGCTCCAGTTATCCCACTGGATATCCCAGCTGCAGCACAGCTCATTATCCTGCTGGATACTGTGGGATAATAACCCATCCCTCCTCTCCCAGTGACCAGACGAGTCTCTTGTCACAGTAAAAGCTGCCCTGGACCCCCTGCACTGAGGTAAAGCAGAGCTGGGGAGGATTAAAATGCACTTCAGAGTCATCTGAGGACACCAGTTCCCTAAAGCACGAGCTCTTTTAAGTTCCTGCTTTTAATCCCTTCCCCTGGAGCTGCCATCTGTCTGCAAACCTGGATCCTGCCCCTGGCTCACCCTGCAGGGCAGCTCACTTTGGTCCCTCCTGGAGCCAGCACCTGGAATGATCCAAGGGAAAGGGAGTGTCTGGGGAGGGAAAGGGCAAAATCTTGGCTTGGGGATTAAAAACAAACCACCAGTGGCAGCTGTCACTCTCCTGGTGCCCAGCAGCACGAGGGAAAGAGGGAAGGCCAGGCCACTACAGCAGTGTGGGCTCTTCTTTGGGCATTTATTCCCAGCCAAGGGGGAAAGACTCCCTGGAATCCCAGCTCAGAGGCTCCCCCATCCCACCCCACTGGCCCTGGGCTGGTCACTGGAGGGGAACAACAGCCAGAGCTGCACCCCCAAAGCTGGGGCCAAGCCCCCACCCTGCCCCTGCCCTGTTCCTCCTGCCACCAACCCCCTGGCAGTGTCACCAGGGCTGGTTCCAGGGGAGCTGCTGTGGCAGTTGGGTCTCCTGCCTGTGAGGAGTGTCCTCCATCCCTCATTTCTGGGCAGCTTTCCTTGCAGCCAGAGGCTTCCCTGGTGGTGTGGGGATGTTGTTCCTTAGCCCTGATCTCCTCCTTACAGGAGCTCCAGGGAGGCAGCCCTGCTTCCCTGGATCCCTGGCAGCCCTGGATCCCTGAATCCTTGGCAGCCCTGGATCCCTTGCAGCCCTGGTTGCCTGGAAGTCCTGCTTCCCTGGATCCCTGGCAGCCCTGGTTCCTTGGATCCCTGGCAGCCCTGGATCCCTGGTAGCCCTGGTTGCCTGGAAGTCCTGCTTCCCTGGATCCCTGGCAGCTCACTGTGACCTTGGCACAGTTTTTTGGTGTCCCTTGGGATGCCCACAGAGAAAAAGCAGCACCAGTGACTCAGGGAATGAGGGGTTAATGTTCAGCTGAACTCTGCACACCCTGCAGCCCAAACCTCCAGCCAAAGGGAGCAGTCTCTGCCTTTGCCAACCTCTCCATCTGGCTTTCCTCCCTGGGAAGTTGGATCACTGCAGAGCTCAGCCCCCAGCTCTGCAGAGAGGCAGGATCCCACAGGGATCTCTCCCTCTCTGTTCTCTTGTGCTCTGCAGTTTTATTCCCTGGGATGGGCTTCATCCAGCCCCCAGGAGTTACAACACCTGCTCAGGGAAGGGAAAAGAAGATCCCAAAGGCTTGTGCCAGTGGCTGCACAGAGCTGCAGCCTTGGCACAGGGCAGTGGATGCCTCCTGCCTGGCAGCTGGAGCTGTGGCTGAGCATTTCCAGTGTTACTGGAAGGATTCCCACTCCTCCCTGCTCCCCAGCTCAGCCATCAGCCCCCAGAATGGCTTTGCATGAGGAGGGGGTTCACCCTGAAGCACAAAAATGGGATCAGAGCATCCTCTCACAGCCTGGGATGAACAGTCCCAATGGATCCTTGGAGACTGTGGGAAGATCCTGAGCCAGAAAAGCTGAGCAGCTCCTTCAGGAGAGGGACAGGGAGGAGGAGAAGGGCTGGAGCTGCTCAGGGTGGAGGACCTCAGGTGCTGGGAGCTGTCAGTCCCTGCCTGTGCTCATCCCAGGATCCAGGGGCTTCTGCTCCCACCACAGCTCAAGGCATGGGCTGCAGGGAGTTCAGCCTCCACAGCTGCAAAAATGGGAATGTGCAACAAATTCCCTTTAAAAAAATCATACAAAATGATTTGTGTAATAAATAAAGAAGTCACTTGGTCACTGTGGGGAGCTGCTTGTCCTTCCCAGGGCGTTGGGGTGGCCCTGGGGGCAGGAGAGGGAATCACTGCCTGTGTGTTCCCAGCTGGAAACGGGCTTCCTCGGAGATCCCGTACTGCTCCAGGGGGTCCTGCAGGAGAGCACAGGGAGGCACTGGTGAGGTGCAGATAAAGGGGGACAGGAAGCCCAGCAGCCCTCGGGGAGGATGCAGGACACAGCAGGTGACAGGGGCTGGGGGCTCTGCCTGGTCCACGCTGGCACAGGGGAGCCACAGCCACCTCCACCCCCTGGAGCAGGGATGCTCTGAGGAGCCTGGCAGGGTGTGGGCAGCATCCCCATCCATGGACACTGGGATCTGCCCAGCTCCCACCCCTGGGCCACTCCAGCACTGGAATTGTGTGCAGGAGGGTCAGAGTGAGCACAGCAGCACAACTGCTCAGCTCTGCACACCAGGCTCCCTGTGGGATGTGGGATCTCCTCCCCACACAGGGCAGCAAACAGCCTGTGCAGGACTGGCACCAACACCCACAACCACCAGCCCCTGCTCCAGTCCAGAGCATCAGCCACCACCCCACAAGTGACCTCGAGGGACTCACTCACCTTCCCTGTCATTTTCTGGATCTCGTTCCGGTAGAAAATCAAGCTCCTCCTCAGGAACTCGTAGCTGCAAGACAGGAACAGACCCTGCTGAGCACAGAAGGATGTGGGCAAGTTTCAGATGCTATTTAGAGCTGGAGAGAAGCTTGTTTGGGAGGAGATAACCACTGTCCTCCCGGGTTCACCACAGGCTGATCCCAGGGAACAGAGCTCCAACAGCTCATCCCACCTGGCTCGTTTGAGCGCCTCGACCCACTCCTGACACTGCTCCTCACTGGCACACTCAAAGCAGTATTTCCTCTCTGGCTCCTCGATGAAACCTGCCAGGGACAAGGAAAAGGCTCAAGGCAGGTCCTGGCAGAGCTGCCTGTGCTCCCCTGCCTCCCTCCCCGCCTCTGCCAGGCCACAATTAGCGCCTCTGTTAATGAAGACGAGCTGGGAACAAGTTGGTAACTCCGACCTCTGGCCCCTCTCCCGTTCCCTGGGTGGTTGCCCATGGCATTTGTCAGCTTCCAGCAGCCAAAGACCTTGGGAAGAGCAGCCTCCCAAAGTGAGAGAGCTCGGGAGTGAACTGGACCAACACAGCCAGGTCTGGGACTGAAATTCCCTGAGGCTCCTTGCAAAGCTTCCAGGGATTTAAATCAAAGTGGAAAAGGCCCCAGGAAGGGATTGGGGTACACACAGAGGAGTTGAACTGCAGTGGGAGAAGGCTCTGAGCTGCCTTTGCTGCAGCTTTTGAGAATGTGGTGCTGTGCACAGGGCAGAGCAAATCCCTGTGCAACTCCAGTCCTTTACCAAATCCATCAGGAATCAGTGATTCCCATCCCCCAGCTCTGTGCAGACCCTCGGGGGGTCGAGCTGCTGCTCCCAAAAAACTGGGTCAGGCAGCACCAACCCCTCTGGGCCGTGGCACAGACACAACCTGACACCAGCTGCTGTGGGGTTCAACACTTCCCTCGGGGATCCCCATCCCCAGACAGCCCTAAAGCCCCGAAATCCAGCATGGAGTGCTCCGGGATCGGCGTGTCCGGGCCCTCTGGAGGCAGGGGGAGCACCAGGGAGGAGACACAGCTGTGCCCGACAGCCAGGCCAAAAGATACAGGGATGGCCTTGGAGAAACATCCTGTTATTTTTGCCTCGTCCCTCCGGCCCGGGCTGGGCTGGGATGAAAGGCTGTTCCTGAGGGAATGGAGGGAAGGGAGCAGCGCCAGCTGGAGCCGCGGTATCGCCACAAGGACAAAGAGCCCCACGGCAGGAGGGGCTGGAGCTGCCCTGGGGGCTTTATCTGAGCCTCCCTGGGGAGGTTTTGGATAAAATGCAGCAGAGATCTGTCACTAAAGCCCTCCCCAGCCCGGGGGGATCCCACAGACACCCAGTGGGCTCGGGCTGCTCTCAGTGCTGCTCTGCACGTGCAGCTGTGCACGTCCCACAGGGAATATCCTGGAATGTCCCTGTCCTGATGGGGCAGGGGCACAGCGAGGGGCAGCTGAGGAGGGCAAGGGCTCAGGAACAGCAGTGTGGAATTGTTAAGGTTGGAAAAGACCTCTGAGATCATCAAGTCCAACTCCCACCATGGTCACCACTGACCCATGTCCCCAAGTGCCACATCCACATGTTTGAACAATTCCAGGGATGGAATTCCCCTGGGCAGCCTGTGTCAGGGCCTCACAACCCTTTCCATGGAGAAATTTTCCCTAATCTCCAATCTAAACCTCCCCTGCTGCAACTTGAGGCCGTTTCCTCTTGTCCTGTCACCTGTTAAATGGGAGAAGAGCCCAATCCCCACCTGAGGGGCACTGACCCCACTGAGGAGGGAAGGGCTGGGGGCACTGACCCCACTGAGGAGGGGGAGGGCTGAGCTGACCCCACTGAGGAGGGGGAGGGCTGAGCTGACCCCTCTGTTACCAGAGAAGCAGGAACTGAGCAGCAAAACGTTTCCTTTTCCCCTGCACTCTCTGCCACGAGGGAAAGGCAAAGGGATGCACAGGCAGCACTCACTGATGGAGAAGACGTTCTCCTCCTCTTTGGTGATCCTGCAGTGCTCCAGCAGCAGAGCTCCAATGGGCTGGAAAACACATGGAGAGAGGGTTTAACCCCAGCACGTCCCTGGGGCCTTTTAAGCAAGTTTCATACCCTGGTGCTATTTTCAATAATTCCCTCTGCATGATGTTCCACATTCCTTTAATCCCCTTTTGATCCCTGCTGACCTCCCTCACGTGCCAGTCCTACCTGTGGCACTTTGCATATGTTAATTAATACGTTAATTAGGTGTTGAACACCTGGCTCAGATTCACTCTTTTTACCACTCATTTCTGTGATGTGAAGACGGCGAAGAACTTTTAGTTCCTTGCTCAGTAAATGAAATAAAGATGGAATATTTACACAGAAAAACCCACCCTGTGCTGTGCCAGGGCTGTCCTGGAGCCTGGAAAAAGGTTAAACAAGAGTGTGGTGAGCTGGGACAGCTCAGGATGGACACAAACACCAGGGGCTGTTTTGTCACCAGTGTCACCTGAGCAAGGGCGTGGGAACAGTGGGTGACACTGACCACGAACAAGAGCAACACACTGGGAATTCCTGTCCAAGTGACACAAACTGTGAGAGGAAAATCAGGCAGCAGGGGAGGGACTGAAAGCCTGATTTACTTTGCATTTCATAGAACAGTTTGGGTGGGAAGGGACCTTAAAGCCCATCCAGTTCCAGGGCAGGGACACCTTCCACTATCCCAGGTTGCTCCAGCTTGGCCTGGGACACTTCCAGGGATGGGGCAGCCACAGCTGCTCTGCCCAACTTGTGCCAGGGCCTCCCCACCCTGGATTCCTTCCCAATATCCCATCTCTGCCCTCTGGCACTGGGAAGCCATTCCCTGTGTCCTGTCCCTCCATCCCCTATCCCACATCCCTCTCCAGCTGCTGCAGCCCCACAGAGCTGATGGAAGAGGAAAGGTGGACGCTGTCCCAGCACCATTTTCCCAGCCCAAACAATGAACACACAGGAAAACCAGAAGAGGGAGGAAAACCAACCCCAAGCAGGAGCACATTCCATACCTCGGCTTCGTCCGTCCGGAAGTAGAAGAGAAAGTTCACCACGAGCTTCACCAGGCGCTTCTTGAGCACTGAGGGAAAGGAGGGTTGAGGGGGTGGCAGGGCCAAGGCAGGTGGCACAGGGGGGCAGAGAGAAGCCCCTCCCAGCCCTGCCAGTGCCCAGCATGGCATCGATCCCAGCAAACCACGGGATCCCTCTGGATCAGCCCCAACGCTGCTCCCTGTGAATGGCAGCCTGAAGGTGACAAAGCCACTGAGCAGCCTCAGGGTGACAAAGTCCCTGTGCAGCTTTTCCAGTGGCTCCAGGGCAGCAGCACTGATGTGGCCTGGAAGAGCTCCAGATCCCAGGGGGATTTGCGCTGGGGCTGCCAGCACAGAAGTGTCACCTCCAGGGACAAAGTCCACCAGGTACCTGGGGGAAGGAGGGGCCTGGGACAAGGGAGTGAATGTCTTAACACTCCAGTGCTGGTTTGCAAGGGAATTCAGTGGGAGATTCCAGGGAAGAGCCTCTTTCTCAGATCCCCTGGCCCCTCGTAGCCCTCTCAGCCCAGATGTCCCCAGTTAAAACCCATCACTCCAGCCCAGCTCCAGAACCTCCTTCCATCCCCAGACTGGATCCCACCACTCGTGCTCCCTAATCCTACGCTTGAGTCCTCCCAGTCTGTCCCCAGTCCTGCCCACCCGATACAGCCAGTCCTACCCCACCCTCCCTGTCCAATTGTTCAAGCCCTGGTCCTACACCCAGTTTTCCTGTCCTGATCCTCCAGTACTCCCAGTCCTCCCACTCAGGGCACCCAGTTCTCCCAGTAACTCCTCACTCAGTACCTCCAGTCCTGCCCCACCAGGGCACCCAGTTCTCCCACTCCCTCTCCAGTCCTCTCCCCCAAAATTCCAGTCCCGATTCTCCAGTCAGGGACACCCAGGTACCCCCAGTCCTGCTTGCCCAGGTCACCCAGTTCTCCCAGTACCTCCTCACTCCGTACTCCCAGTCTAGCCCTGGTCCTACCCCATTTCCCAGTCCTGATTCTCCAGCGCTCCACTTCTGCCCACCCAGTACAGCCAGTCTAATCCCCTCTCACTGTTCCCAGTTCTCCCAGTCCTGCCCTGATCCTACTCCCAGTTTCCCAGTCCTGATTTTCCAGTGCTGCCCACCCAACACAGACAATCCTACCCCCTCTCCCCACCCAATGCTCCCCAGTTCCACACATCAGTCCTCCCAGTTAGTTCCCAGTTCTGCCTCCCAGCACCCCCCGTCCTTCCCCCTCCGGGCGCCCAGTTCTTCCAGTCCTGCCCTGATCCCACTCCCAGTTTCCCATCGTGGCTTCTCCAGTACGCCCAGTCCACCCCTCAAAGCGTCCAGTTCTCCCAGTCCCTCTCCAGCTCTGTCTCCCAGTAATTCCAGTCCTGATTCCCCAGTCCGGGACCCCCAGTCCTGCCCACTCAG
The DNA here is from genome assembly GCA_013390005.1 of Calyptomena viridis. Taxonomy (NCBI): domain Eukaryota; kingdom Metazoa; phylum Chordata; class Aves; order Passeriformes; family Eurylaimidae; genus Calyptomena; species Calyptomena viridis. The sequence continues at coordinate 54,814 of WEIV01009482.1, forward strand.
GTCGCCCAGTTCTCCCAGTACCTCCTTACTCTGTACTCCCAGTCCAGCCCTGCTCCTACTCCCAGTTTCCCATCCTGGATTCTCCAGTACCTCCAGTCCCGCCCACCCACTACAGCCACTTCTATCCGAGTTCTCCCAGTCCAGCCTCGCTCCTACTCCCAGTTTCCAGTACTGACTCCCCAGTACTCCCAGTCCTGCCCCGCTCCGGGCCCAGTTCCCCAGTCCCTCTCCCCCCTCACCGCTGCCCTTCTTGGGGACGCTCATGCGGATCTCGGCCGCCTTCTCCGCGGGCTGCCGGGCCAGGGACAGCAGCTCGCGCTCGTTGTACCGCATGGCCGGAGCCCCCCGGCCCATGGCCCGGCCCCACTCCCGGCGCCGCTCCCGGAGCTCCCGGAAAGGCCCCGGGAAGTGCCCGGGAAGTGCCCGGGAAGGGCTC
>WEIV01009483.1:1653-13942 GCA_013390005.1 Calyptomena viridis
AATATCTCCATTCTTGGTATATAGTTAGTAGTTTGAAGGAAAGGCATGTACACTGAACAGGCAGTCTGAATTGCTAGGATTTAAATGGAAATTGTGGTAGCATCAAGAGTTAAAATCAATTTCACGAATTAATGGACAATTAATGACTATACATTCAGAATCAGTATCAGCCATGAAGCAGGTAAATGACAATACTATATGCTTGCAAAACATCATTAAATACCTACCATTTTCTGAAGACCCTTCTAGAACAAATCACAGGAAGTTCAGATCTTGCAGGTGCACCTTCCCTCTTTTCCTCTTTTAAGTGTGTGAGGAATGGTTGGTTAATAGTTTGAATTCAGAATTCACATTTTTAAGAAGACGTTTTAGAAACCTAACTGGGGCATGCTTCCTTTTTGTAACTTTGGATTTGCATTTGGTTCATTGCCATTGAATGCTATGGCAGTTAGAACAATTTTGTGTTTTTCATGTAGAAGCATTATCTTAGAAACCCCTATGGAATTAGGTTCTAACCCTTACAATTCAGTCTCTGCTTTGCAATATGCATTGTCCCACAGATGCTGGGATAGTCCTCTTGGTCCACTGCATTCTGGTCATAGGTTCTTTAGTCTCTGTCTTTTATGTGTGGCATGTGCCCTACTTTTTAAATAATAGGATTGCTCAGAAAATGAAAGTACAAAACAGTGTAAACCTGGTTGCATATTTTTCTTTTTTTCATTTTATTTGTTTGTTGCATAAGAACAAAGAGCAACAGACAAGTGTTAATCTGAAACAAGTTGACCAGCTTTAGAGGGTATCATTTTTGTTCTGATATCACAACAAAATAAAATACACATCTTATGCTTTTATTATGAAGCCATACATGCTTGTTTAATAGAACTAACACTCTGTGTCAGACATGCTTTCCATCTCAAGTGGCATATTGGAGTCAAGGGAGCAGTATTATTTCAGTTCCTTTATGTTGATTCTTCCAAAAGGCAACTCTTCTTGGATTAATATCAGCTTCCCACTGTCTCTTATATTGTCATTTTATCATTATTGTCATTATTATCAATAAAAAGTACTTTCCAGCTAGAAACTATCAACTACTGCAGGTCTGAAAAAACCCTCACCCCAAATACTACTCAGACTAGTAGATGAGAAACTAGAAATGCTATTGTGTCGTTTGATTAGGCAGAATCATCTGAAAAAATGCACACATACCACTCATAGACTTTCAAAAACCTTCATTAAGTTTTGATGACAGTAAGTTTATTGCATTCATCACAAGCTTTTACTTTAAATCTTTTATTTGTGTGCAAATAATCATTCTTGTTCGATCTTTCACTGTTTCATCTGATGTGCAAAATCATCTCTGTAGATAAGTATGATGTCTGTGATTGGTTGCAAAAACATCTAATAACTGGAATTCTGTGCTGGTGTCTCTTTTAAAAGCTAGATAACAAGTAGTGAGTAATTATCAAATAAATTGTTTTCTATATAAAGCAGAACAGTAGCTATAGCCAGCAGTTCCCAAATGGTATGTTTTGGACACAGTTCTGCAAAAATCTGCTCAAAAGCACAGCAGTGGATATTTCAAGCACTCAGTAAAAAGCAGTAGGAATGAAAGTTACATTCTGTTGTACAGAGGTGAGTACAATGAAAGGTGATTAAATACTATAAAAATTTCTTATGGTTTCATTATTTTGAGCTACTTGTTGCTTTTGAAGAATGTCAGTCCTGCAAAGAGAAAATGGAGTGAACTGTAGAATTGGGGTATTTGCATTTGTTTCAGACATTAGGAAAGGAGTGGCTTTTAAAATCTTTATGTAATTGTGATGTAGCAGATTTCTTCATACATATCTTACCTATGTAATGGGGGAAAGTTTTATCTTGATTTCTCTCAGTTACTTCATGTGGAGGCAATGACAATATAGCTCAAACAGATGTATGAAAAGAGGAAATAGAGTCTGAAAATATGCTGAGTAAGCAAGACATTACAAGGCACTGCTTCCTCTTAGTTCACATATATTAAATGACTTCTAAGGTGAGCAGGACTCCCAAGTGAACTGAAATTATCCTTCATTAATTTCTTCAGTTTTCTTCTTTTCGAGTTTCATTCTAATGCTGAGACAGAGAATGGGGAGAAGGATTTATTGACAAATAAATTACCTGATTGCTATTATAGTTATTTCATTCTTTTAGTCTAAAATGTACATTACAATTCTAGATGTGATTTAATTTTAACTATACTTTTGTTCTTGTAACAATTTTATTGATATTAGTTAGCCTTCTTTTAATAAATAACAGTCTCTTAGAAGGAGTGCTTGTAGTCAGTTAATAAAAAATGACAACAAAGTATTTGCTTATTCTTACAGATTTTTACACAGGCACAGAATATTAAAGGTGGAGACCCATGAAATACTGACTTTAAAATAAATCAAATAAATTACCTTAAAGGAGCATGATTTTAGTATGGTTATTGAAAAAGCCAAACAAATCAAAACAAATACATCCACCAACATTATAAACATTCTGTAAGGTGTCTACCATGAATATCTGACTGGTTTATCTTGTATCTAACCAAACAGACGTTGCTCCTTTATCCAGCTGAATTGATTCTTACCTTGATTTGCGGATGAATTATGATTCAGAGTTTTACTGAGGTGCTGGAGAATGAAAAAGAAAATATTAAGATATTATCAGATATTAAAGGATGCTAATTTTAAGTTTAGACTTGATGCTGAAAGTGAAATATGGAAGCTTTATAGTAGTTGCTTTTAAATCTAAGATGATTTAATATTTAATATTCCTAAAACAAACTTCAGAAGATGATAAAAATAAGCTTTGAGGCATGTCTACACCTTACATTATAGTAGTGAACAGAAATACATGAGGATTTTGGCTCCCAGCACTGCAAGGTGTACTGTATACACATTCCAGACTTAGCATTCAGTCAAATGTTCAACTCTGTGCTGTGTAGAATACTTTCAGGCTTGCTGTCAATTTGTATTGACAAATAGATACAGTACTAGCAGCTTTACCAAAAATTTTTAGTTGATATTTCTTACTGTGTTATAAACGTGAATTTTGTTCCTGGTCCTTTCGAAAACAAAATAAATTGTCAGTGTTCAAAAAATCTTTGTGATGTAGCACACACTACCTTTACATAATAACTAATGACTTAATTTAAGACTTGCAATTACAGAGTAGGCACAAAGGACAATAAAATTATCCTCTATACAATGTTTGTAGATAGTTCTCCATTCCAGTGCTAAGTACAGAAAAGCTTAGAAATATTGTCAGATAATTGAAGGTAATTGTTCACCTTCAGACTTGTATTACCTAGCAAGTAACCTAACTCTGTCGTAACACTTTAGAATGAAAAGAACAACCTTGCTGGTGCACGTGTTCAGCAAACTTTTTGTATACCACCCGAGAAGTCAGGGTTAGATGCAGGGGAATTATGATTTTATTTTCTTTTAGCTATCCATTACTCTGTCATCATCATTGCAGTATTAATATTATCCATAAGACTCATCTGGTTACCTCTGACATCCAGTCTGCACTCTATTTCAGCTTCACCGCACTCATTGACAGCTTTACAGGTGTAAATGCCACCATCAAATGGAGAGGGTTTCCGGATCTCCAGGGTCAACACGCCCTGTTTACTGAACATGCGGTATTTGGCATCACCAGAAAGATCCATTTTGTTTTTGTACCAGGATATCTTTGGCTGAAGAAAACAAAGTAAGAATTTTAGAATAGGAGTTAGAAAATGGAAGGTTTACACCTGATCTTGCAGATTTAATTTAGCCATCAGAGGCTAAATAACATTATGAAGGCTATTAACACAGCAGTGTTAATAATTTTTCAAGGAACTTCTCATTCAGCACAAACTCATGAAACAAATAATTTGAAGTTCAGTATCTCCTTTAACTCTCAAGTAGCTTGTAGAAAATGTACCCTATTTTATTGCAATTTAAAAAAACACATCCCTACCAACTGGCGACAAATTCTTTCATTCAGAAGTTATTTAATTCTGCTTATTAAAATATATTTGAGTGCTACAAGTATGTTACAGAAGGGGAATTAAATTGCACAGATAATTAGAGCAGAAGTGTCATAAAGTTCATGTTGGGTGGCCAAATTAGGCTGCCAAGTTTTGGGCTGGGAAAACATTTTACAAACCCTTTAGCAAATCTTTAGAAACTTAAGGAGTTTAAAAATATAGTTCCTGTTTTCTTCAGCTGAGGAATCAAGTGGTTGGTTCTGTACCAGTTGAAGCCTTTATGTTTTGTTTCCAGTACCTGAAAACATGCCTTTAATTTTATAAATGAAATTTTGAAAATGAAAATCTGATCGGAAACAAACTGCTTTTATTCATTTCGAGATCATTAGTACATACAATGATGAAACAGTTTTTAAAGAGTAGAAGATCAGGCTTTGCATTTATCTGTTTTTCTTTCAGAATTAGGGTCTTCTGTTTCTTCATCCATATAAACCAAAACTACTGCACTGTTTTACATAAGAGTGCATTCAGATCTACTGAATCACTTTTGTCTAGCAATCCAGTGCATCCCAGTTGCCATGCTTAATTTTCTTGAAAGATATCAGCTGGAATTTTTCCTGCCTTAACATGTTTTCCTTTTTTTTTTCCTATAGCCTCTTTATTTTTCTGAGTATATGTCTTTTTATAGTTCTCTACTAGCTGGGCATGAGTATTGTCTCTGCTTGAAGTGGTAACTTTTCAATACCATACAGATTATATCTGAGGTATGCTTCAGCATTTATAATTATCCAGAATTGGAAAGTTCCATTGACATAAGCTACTCTTTGTGAAAAAGACTGTAATAGGTACAGAAATGTTATTATGGTTGGACAATGCAAGTACAGAAATGTATCTGGAGAAGCTCCTTTAAGAGTATTAAGTGTACTGAAGGCTGAGGACTCTTTGGATCCTTGAAGCTAATGTGGAAGGATGAGCTAGCAGAGTTAAATACTGCTATATTTAACAGCTGTAAAATTGAGAAGTTTTTTTCAGAATCTTCCTAAAACCATGGAAACTGAATTAAGTAGATGCAGATGCACAAAAATGTCAGTCAACCAAGAGGGAATATCATCACTAACACTGTAATTCCTAAGCTGAGGCAGCTACTGCAGGATGGATTTTGCCTGCAGTTGCTGGTGTTTCTTCTGTAATATTCTTGGTTTTTTGCATATTTATTTGCATATTTACATGGGTATGTTTTTTTTTTGTATTCGAGTTTTGTCTGGAGCGCCTTCTTTATCCAGTGAATTGCAGTAAATGATTGCATAAAGACTCCTTTTTTTTTTTTGTGAGTTAATTTGGACTCTGAGCAATTATGTTACTTGTTTGGCTGTGTGTAGCAATCAGATGCTTGCATAGGAATGAGGAAGTGAAAGAGTCTGGAAACAAGCAGCCAGAAGGTGAAGGGAGAAGGGGTTTGCATTTTTTGTGACTGTACTAATTTAAATTTATGACAAGATTATGTCATAATATGGTAAATTCTTTCCCTGCAGACAAAAAAGCCTATTTCCCTTTTCTGAGAAATGTAAATTTAGTTCCTGGCTGATGCAGGTTTTACAGCTTGTTCCTGACTAACAAAATAGCACATCTTTTTTGTACTCTTTGAAGAGACCTCAATAAATATATTTAGACTGAGAAAATATTCCTCATTTCAAAAAATCAAACCAACAAAACCCTTGAAAAAAATCTTCATGTTTGAGAGAAGGATTTATTATAGCTAATTTTGTAAAATAACTCAGGTTGTAAATAATCTGATACGGATCTATCAACGTAACAGAAAATCTGCTGTTCCTATGTGTCATTTAGGTTAATGGAGCAGTGTATTACATTAGCTGCTGTTTTCTTGAAACTCTGAGGAGAGCAAAGTGTAGATTGTGAGATGTGTTTTGTTGTTGTTTACCTTCTTCAGTGAGCAGGTTTTATGCACACACGATACATTTTCAATGGCGTGGTGTTACCACAGTGACTGTTCTTCCCTCTGTCTCCTTTACTGTATTGCCCCACTGGGGGCACAACCACCCCAACGCTTGCACCTTGCACTCTGCCTAAGCAGCAACTGTGACCAAGGTGGGAGATGACGGGCTGACTTCTACTTTTTCTTAGTACAGCCAGTTACATTCCAGCCTCACCGAACTGACGTGGATTCTGAGGCAGCATCTTGGCTTGGTGCAACAATATCAATGACAGTGGTGATCTGTACCTTGGGGATTCCTCTGACGGCACAGCTGAGTGTGGTGTTGTATCCTGCAATCACAGAACGGTTTACTAAAGGGTGAGTGAATTTAGGCGGCTCAGAGAAGTCATGTTCTTTGTAACTAGGTGGCTTGTAAGTGGTTCCTGCAATTCAAAGAAACAAAAGAGTGAGAAACATGTTTTCAATTCTGCTGACTTGTGTGCAATCTATTTGTCATTTATTTTGCCTGTATGATTTAGAGAAGCTTCAAAGCTTTTGGCATTTGTGATATAACAAATATTTAAATGCACTTCACTCTAAAACATACCTTGTGTTTAATGTGTTAGTTAAGGTAAAAGGTCCTGGCAATCATGGGTTTTCTTATTCTGTTAAAAATACAATAGCCATATGTCTGCAGGGAAAATCTTCACCACAGAAATCTTAGACTTTAAACCCCAGAATATAATCCCCAAGTTGTATTTTTTTTTTAAATAATATGGTTTAGGCACACTGTGGTTAAATACTTTTTAACAGATGTTTGTATTAGTACAGGAGATCTGTCTAGATAAGGACTCTTGATGCTAAAATATTTTACAGCTGCTAGTTAATCAAAATGTCTTTAGTGGTGCATTTAGCAAGACTGTTTTGCATTTGCCAGTGTATTACTTCTAGTACTTGGTGGATTTTGTGATCTTTGTTTTGAAGGATATGTTACCTGTTTTTTGGATATGGGCAGGATTTTTGGTGGTTGCAGCAGTTTCACTCAATCCACACAAATTTTCACTGAAGATTCGAAAAAAATACTCATTTCCCATAATCAGGTCTGACACTATACAGTTTGTGCGACGATAGTGGTCAAAAACAGTATACCATTCCTGTAACAAGACTATACTGTTTAGAAAGATGTTATAAGAGGTCAGGCATGGTGCTAGTGTTGGTATGGAGAGATTCTTTTTGCTACAAGGAAAAGACAGGTAATTAACACTAACCTGTGAAATGAATATTATGTTCCTTCCTGTGAAGATCAGCTGATCTATTTTCTTACTTTCATATTCTGGTGGGTGTGATAGATGTACGAATACTTGCATTTTGAGAAAAAAAATCCCACAACTCTCTACATTTTAGCCATACTCATATCTCGGGAATCTGGTACAAGTGTGTACTCAGGATGTGATTACATGGTGAGTAATTCCATGAGAAAGACATTTTCCAGTTTGCCTGGCATACGTACCTTTCCCAGTATACGTGTACTATGTCCAGCATCTGAGTTCAAGTCTAACTCTTCCTTCCTCCCCTTCAGTTCTCTGCTGCATTTATGAAAAATGTAATTCCACGTAAAGAATGTAATTCCACCTTCTAAGTAGAGCTATCTGTGCAGTCATCACCAGAAATGGCACACACTTGGTCTCTCTTACATTTTCTACTGAGCATGTTATGCAGTTCTATATTTCACCTTTTTGGTTTTTTTTTTAGATTCTGTTTTTTACTGTTTAACTGCCTCTGATATGCCACAGGACACCTTGGACACAAAGTGAGAGTCATTAATTCAGTAATTTTCCTCAAGTCTCTGTGTTCCCACAGCAGGTGTTAGTTTAAACTCCATACAAAGTAACAGACTTGGGGCAAGTTCTTACCATTGTCTTTTTGTCAGCCTTCTGGACTGTGTAGCCCAAGATCTGTGCATTGCCGTCATCTTGAGGAGGTGTCCACTCCAGGGCTGCGTTAAATCCCCAAACATCTACAAGCTTTATATTCTGAGGAGGACCAGGCTTGTCTGCAGAGGAGACATGAAAAAAACCCTTAGCTTTTTGTTCGGGATTCAAGAGCTTTGTCATTTCCTCCCATGCGGGAAAAAAGAATTTGATAGCGATCTATAACATTACATAGCAACACAATTTATGTGAAGTGGAAACTGTTAACAAGAAAGTTGGGAAGTTTTCGAATACCCTCTTAACGCTCTTTTGAGAGGCCTAAAACCTATTGTGAAATAAACAACATACTAGAATTAGTAACATAGGACTGAAACAACCTCCTCTTTAAAATGGAATAAGAAATTTGTGTTGATGGATGGATGCAGTTAATTCTTTAAACTACAGTTTTATTACTTGCTTTGTTACTTCAATCCGATTTTTCAGCTATTTTGCTACATTGATATAACAACCAGCCAGTGGGGCATATATGCCTTCCAGCTGAGGAACGCCAGCCATATGGGAATAGACCTTACTTTTTCCTGTTGGCTCAGTGCTTGTTAGCTTGCTCACTAGGTGACATTCCCCTGTAATAACTAGAAAAAGAACAAACTCTCAAAGAGATACAGAACTCTGTGCCCATTTAAAGTTTTCTGGAGATATATAGAAAAACCGTAAAGTTTGAAAATCTAGTAATTTTCTGTCCTCCTTTTTAATGACCATTCATATTTTTACTGATGTTGTTTAGTCTAATCTTAACATTTAAATTAGATATATTAAATAATATTCTTGTGTGTTTTAATTTGAAGACACTTGTTCACCTTTTAGATATGTTAGATTGTTGCACATGGTTGGGGGGGGCTGGGTAGTTGATCTTGTGGTTGAGTGAAAAATAGTTCAAGATCATTCTAGATAGCTGAATGGAAAGTGTCTCCCCTTTCTGTAGCTAAGCTGGAAAAATTAAGAAAATGCAAGAGTCTGATGGATGTAAGTTTGAGACAAGCAGGGGAAAGTAATTACATATTGCTTGGAATTTAATTCCTTAAAGAAGGATATGCAAACCAGTAATAAACCAGCCTTTGTTGTTAGGGGAGCTGTGAATGTATATATCAAAGCATAATGTGTTAATTCTCTTTTCACTGGCATACTTTGGAATTCAAGGTAAAACTTACTCTTATTTTCTTCCCTGTTTCTGAAGTAGGGAATGGCAATGTGTTGTCAAATGAACAACATTGCTTGTGGAGATGTGGAAGTGTATTTGTTACCTTGAATCACAGCTTAAGGGAAAAAAATCTAGTTGTGTTTCTATATGTGTATCTTCATTACACAGAAATCAATCTCTTCTGATGTGAAGAGAAGAATGTTTCATACGTATGTATGAAGGACAATCTTAAAAAAGGTAGAGATAGATGAATTTGCTAAATGGTTTTTATATTCTTGATCTTTGGGGTTTGATGGGATAATGCAGTCTGGAACAGTATCTATTCAATCTGCAAGAATATCTATTCAATATTCCTTTCTCAGTACTAACCAATTCATCTCTAACTTGTGAACAGAGGATGAGAAAGGTTAAACCTGGTGATGCTTCTGTATGAAACTATTTTCTGCTGTAGGACATGTTAGAGTGGAGATTTATTATCTGAGGAAGTATTCTGTGTTACTCTCAGCACAAGCTCAACTGAGGCGTCTTGCAAACTAATGAAATTTATAGGCTGGGAAGAAGAGATAGTGTGGATTATCTTTAAAAATAAATTATAATTTATATTTTCAAATAATGAGAAAAATGATTTAATTGCATTTAGAAAAAAAAGTAGAACTGAACTTTGCTTCAGTCAACAGAAGGCATAATGGAAGACTGAAGTTATTGATTCATGCAGAGGGGGAAAAAGTTTGAGAGAACCATATTCTCCAAAAATTGGAGATACTTTCATTATCTAAGAGGTTTCTAAAAGTATTTAAAATATACTATATTCTCATACTAAAAATGCATATTTTGTAGTTCTCTAGATTAAATGGCAGCAACTCTTTTGGCAACAAGGGAAGGTGGTAGCAGTAATAGAAATATTTCCTCTTCTTTGGAATTGACACGTTACTCATCATAGCTGCAGAGCTTTTGGTTACCTGCATTCTTGCCTTACCAAAAAAAAGATAGGGGCTGAGGCCACAAGCATTACTTCTTCATCAAGTAGATATTTGCCGAGGGAAATTAACTGATGAAAAGACACCTCAAAAGATCACTGACTGACTTGTTGTATCTCTGAAGGCTGTATTGTCTTTCCAGCATGCCATTCTACAGTACATAGAGCATCACTAGTAGTACAGAAAGAATGCCTGGATCACCCATATTTCTGTCCCGCCAAGAGAATATAAAATCTGGAGAGCAAAAAGTGCAGTTGACAAAACTGAAAAGAGGTAGTTCTGATGACAGAAAAAAGAATCAGAGTAGATGCCTTGGTTGCAGAAGTATCTGCAAATGTTACGAGCCCTTTCTCTTCTTGGTCATGAATTACCTGAAATACACTTATTCCCTTTCAGCTGAGCAAGCTGCCCAAGAATTAAAAAGTTGAATGCCTGTCCTCCAATTCTGACATGTATTACTCTTTGTGATAACATTAGTTGCTTTTTTTCAGTCTTTCATTTTCTAGATGAAATAACACTTTGACAATGGTACGTGGATGTGTTTTTGTGACTTTCTACAGTATCAAACAATGGGTGGAACATACTCGATCCTGTGCTCCAAGAGCGGTGGCTACAATCAAGAGTCACTAACCAGTTTTAGAAAGGTGTTTTGCTGTGTAGGGTGCACTACTACCCTGAGACATAGAGTCATAGAATGGGTTGGGTTGGAAGCGACCTTAAAGATCACCTAGTTCCAACACCCCTGCTGTGGGCAGGGACACCTTGCAGTAGATCAGGTTGCTCAGAGCTCCATCCAGCCTGGCCTTGAACTCTTCCATGGATGGGGCATCCACAGCTTCTCTGGGCAAACTTGGGATTATTTGGTTTTGCCGAACTGTAGCCATCCTCTTGAGAAGAAGCAGCTGGTGTTATTAAGAAGTATTTGCTCCAATTTGTTATGCCTTTCTTGTTTACTGTTGGCACCACTGCATACCCATTCTGCCAACATTAATTTATAAAACTTTAAGCAGAGCACAGTCAGCATCTTTAATTCCAAAATATTAGGAGTTATGTTTAAATATTCTTTTTGTGCCAAAGTACATATTCTAAAAATGAGGAAATTTGGGATGACAGCATGAAAGTGTGGGGAAAGAGAATAAAAACAGTTATCAAGAATATTACATAGAGTGATAATGAGGAGAAATAGAACTCTGGCTGAACATTAATGAAATCTGAGTAGGCAAGATCTCAGAATATATCTCACAAAATCCCAAGGGAAGCTATGGAAACTTTGACAATGCATTCCTTTAAAATGACACTGGAAAAGAGACTAGAAATTATATAATAGAGAATAAGCCTCAGGCTAACTAGACATCCTTAACAGAGAAGGCATTAAGTGTGAATTTTCCAAATTCACAGGACTGTGCCTCGTTGTAATTTCTAATTTTTGTAACAGTAGAGGTATATTATTGCAATGATTTTTTCTTCAATGTCCTTATCTAATGAAAAAACAAGTAAGAGTACATCTATTCCAAGATTTGTATTTCTGTCCTTGAGGAGAGTATGGTATTCCTAAGAACACCAGAAATCTCAAATTTTTTTTATCCTTCTCAATGTGGTAGGAAGAAGAGTGATAAGTATGATCAAAGATATGGAAAGATGTCTCTCTGAAAATTATCAAGTGAAGAGTCTAAAACTTGAAGAAGTTAACTGAGGAGGGTGTGATTGAAGGCTACAAAATCATGAGTAACATGAAAAGGTGGATGATTATTCATGGGTTTTTTCTGATACAAAACTGTATGGACATCAAATGAGATTGTCAGGAGACAGACTCAAAACAAAACAAATAGATATATGCACTTAAACTGAAATTCCTTATGAAAGAATGTTTGAATTCTCAAACTAGACCTGGATCAAAACAGAGACTTGATAAAATTATGTAAGAAAAGAAATCCATGAAGAGCTATAGGATACACAGAAAATCCCTCATCGTCTAAAAGTCTCTAGGACACAGATAATTTCAAGCTGGGAAAAAACAGTAGGAAAGTAAAGTGACCTGCTAGGCCTGCTCTGAGCTTTGTCCTTAGTCATCTGCAATCAATCAATGACAGAGAAGTGATTCTCAGCTGGTTGGATATTTGGGCTGCCTCAGCCTTGCCACTATTTTGTTTTGTATGATCTTAATTTTGATGTTGTCAGGTTCTTACCTATGATTTGTATTGTTATTGCAGCTTTATCAGTCATGTTTTCTATCTGAAGAGTGACTTCATATGCTCC
>WEIV01009483.1:20391-31789 GCA_013390005.1 Calyptomena viridis
ATTGAGTGTTGTAGATATGGTACTGTTACATTTTTATTATCAGCACAAGTATTGAATGAGATCAGGTAATGGTTACTTTTCAAGTTTGACTGATGTCACAGTTTGGTTTTAAGGAATATGCAATTTGTGAATGATACAAAAATAAGCAGTGACTATAGAACAGCAACATATTTTCATATTATTTATCTGTATTAAAGTTCATGATGATTGTGAGGAAGACATGGTTGGTGTGACAATCATATCGTAGTAAGTATAGCGATGCTTGGCAAGGATGATAGAGATAGATTTGGGTTCAAATTTAATCATACTGGCGATGCTTAGATTATTGGTATATTGCAGTGAAGTTGTTGCAATTGTAGTATTTTTAAAATGTTCCGTGTTGTTGCTGCCTATTACTCATGCTTACTTACATCCATCTTTGCAGTATTCCACAATATAACCATCTAATCCTCCAGCTCCAATCCTCTCAGGGGGCCTCCACTTCAAGGAAACAGTGCTGTCAGAAACATCTTCCACTGTAAAGTGAGTTGGTTCACTTGGAGGAGCTGTAAGGAAATATGTAGACATAGATTCTGAGAAATAGCAATATACCTATGAGAATTCAAAGGCTATGTAAGGAGTGAATAGCAACTGATTTATATATCACTGTCTGTTTTAGTAAAATAAATCTAGCTGGAGTTCAGTTGTAAAGTGCAATGCTTAATACTTCATTTAGTAAGATTCCTATAATATAAAGGGGAATGAGAAGTTAAGATAGTAATTGCTCTTCACAGGTGCTCCCTTATGAGAAAAACCATTGAAAAAACAAGACTTATAGAAGTGAGTCAGATTGTCATCAAATCCGCAGAAAAGTTTAGAAATAAAAATACATAAAATTTTTTATTCTGTACTTACGTAATTGGACAAAATTCACATAGTCAGAAGACCAAATTCATCAGTAGCTAAATTTGACTTCACTCATTTTCCTTAACAGTGAAGAAGATGACCAAAGGTTGTGACTATGTTTACAGAAACACTAGTTTTGATTTGTGCATTTGCAACAGAGACATACTTGAAAAAAATACTTTGCGGAAGAAAAATATGAAGAATTTTATTCTGATTTAGATATAGCTTTTTTATATCTCTTCAGAACAGGTGTGCCATGGCTCTTTATAAACCCATAGTTCAGAAAGACCACTAGCTAAATTCAGTCTTCTTCTGCATGACTGTTGTCTACTAATTAAAAAACAATAAAGAAAAGCCCTTACTGGAGAATCCCAAATATACACGAGCGTTACTGTGAAATAATTGGTTCCAAAAAACAAACAGAAAGATAACTTTTTCAAAATAACATTTAGACTGCAGGACTATAAAACTTAGTATACATAGCATAAGAGCAATCATGTTAAAGAGAGATATATTTGGCATAAACTGAACATCTTTTGAATATACATAATAGGTCTTATAAAGTAAGTTAAATACGGGTTTATAAATTGTGGAACTGATTGAAATTGATCTTAGTTCCTGAAGTTATTGTAAAAAAAAAATTCAAAAATACCACCCAGTTTCATTCCTGCAATCATGTCCAAAATTTTCATATTCATGTGGTAGCAAGGACAGCACACAGGAGGCAAATGCAGTTGGGAGCATACACAACCACACAGTACATGATCAAAACCCCAAACCTCTTCTCTGAAGCAGTAAGTGTGAACTTTATCCTTAATCAAGTAAAACTCTGCCTATCCCATGAAAACTTTGGACCTTTTTTTTCAGTAGCTCCACTTGATGTTTCTTGTTTGACCTCTTTTGTTGCAGACCAGCCGTTGTGTGTTTGAAATCCAGAATTAAGAGATTCTTCTTGCAGTTCAGCCTTTCCTCCTGTCTCCTTCACTGCATCATCTGCTTTTACATTATCATCTCCTTCAGCAGGCTGTCCCTCACTGATATTTGGTAGTCCTTCACTGATATTTGTAGATTTAGCAACTCTAGTCATTTTAGTCTCCAGCTATTCGTATTTTTGTGGGTCTTCTCCCTAAAGGTCTTAGCAGACAGGCTCCTGAAGACTCTTAGTTTGCTCCTTGCTCAGGGACTGCAGTAGACACTGCACTGCTGTGTTGGGAAGGATTATTTATAGAAAATCATTCCTCAAATATTTTCTTAATCAGCTATCCTTTTAGCTGTGGAGAGGGCTGGGATTAAGGGAGTACTGGGTGGGATACTGTGATATTTGCACCCATAAGGGAACAGGAGAAGCTGTGAGCGACAGGGAAATTTCTGTCAATTAGTTCTCCTCCTTTCCAGATCCAGCTTGACTGTCACACTTCTAATTATAACAACTAAAAATTCATCAGCAATTTCATGAAACTGGAACCTCTGTGCTCTTCAGGAAGAGGAATGAGAGATAGAGAAGAGGAAGATTACAAAGGAAAATTTTGATTAAATATATAATAGAGAGGTGGTGGATAGTCTCTTTCCTAACACATTCTTTTTATCTACAGGAGCAGTTGAAGAGAAGAGCTGAAAATTATCTTGTCTTGATTTTGTCCTAGAAATAACATAGAGTTGCAAAACTCACCAATTGGCATGAAGGGTTGTGAGGCAGGGCTTGGCCGGGACATGCCAATAGAATTCACAGCATAAATCCGCATCTCATAAACTACTCCTTCAATCATTCGCTTGGCTTCATAGGTTAGCTCTTTTAAAAGGTCAAAGTTCAGTCTCATCCATCGATAGCTCTTCTTCTTCTTTCTCTCTAAAATATAGCCTGGAAAGGATAGTTGTTATGATGTAAAGGATCTGCAAATTGTTATTTCGCATGCAGGAAAAAAGAAAATCCTCTTAAGTGAAGGAGAAATTGTCTTGAAATTTATAAGATGAGGTATAGAGTTAAAAATTTAATTTCTTTCTTATATTCTTCTGTGATTCACTAATCTTGACTAACAGCACAAATCCCAAACAAAAAATTATTTGTAAGAACATTTTAACAACTCCATTTCCTTTTAATGTTTTATCCAAGTATTGCTGCTACATCTTTGTGTTCATTGCTAGGTGGTGGAATTGCAGTGTGCTCCTCAGACAGTTCAGATCCCAGGTTGCTTCATCCCTACAGTGGAGTGAGATATGGTCACTCACCATTTTTCTTGCTCTGCTTTCCTTTGGAATGAAAGTGAATATGTATGGTAACAGAGAACTAAGAAAGCAGGGTCTATTGCAGAACAAATCTGTAGTACAGCTTAGATGTAGTCTGCATGCCTAGAATCCAGGTTTTAGCACATCTGCCTCATGCCCTCAACATCCACAGCCTTTCCCACACTACTATGATGTTTTTCAGAATTACTAAGGCTAGATTATCAGTTTAAAAGATAAACTTCTCATTTCCCAAAACTGGCAATGGAATGTGTGATTCCTGATGCTTAATATGGAGGATGGTTGTATATCACATTGGAAACATGTGTATAAGATATTTTCCAGTTGACCTGCTACAAAGGACTGATCAACTGTTTCTTTCCATCTAGCTATATTAAATTTCTGCTGCTTCTCTGTGTTGTAGATAGCATGACTGGATGTGATCCACGTAGGTTTCTTTTAAACAAACCTTGCTTTGAGAGCAATTCATCTTTTAACTACAGAATGGATAATCAGGGAATACACCGAATAGTCATTTACACATGCCATGTGTTTGTGTGTATTGTATATGTCTGTTTCTACCCATAGACTACAGAGGTCTGTACAGATGCCTGTAATAGTGGTCAGCTACCATATTGTAAGTCTATAGCAAGGACTTAGGAATTGAGCTGTGTAGGGGAGTGATTCAATCCCTGCTGCTCACCAAGGTCGTGGCTATCAAACTTGCAGAAGTCCCTTTGGTATACCTGGGAAGTGTGATTCACACTTAGGGTGTCTAAAGGGAGGTGGAGAATGACAGCTGACATGCTGTAGGCACAGAATGTGCATCAGCAACCTTTTCAGTCTATGTTGAAGTGCAAGAAGAGCATGGGAGTCTACAGAATGTTTTGGGAATGAGTGGTGGAAGTACCTTTAAGCTGATAGGTTGTATCATCATTTCTAATGCATAAAGTTACTCCTGGCATGTTTGTTTTCAGTAGCTTTTAAACAGAGTTAAAGGCTGTAAGCAAAGAACCTATGGTTCCTTTGATACGTTCCTTATTTTTAATCTCTTCACCAAATTCCATGAGACTGAGAGAAGTTTCCTCAACTCAGTCTCTGTCTTTCTACTATTTTAGATAAGCATTGTTTCCTGTCAGAATGGAGACATTTCTTTACTGTGGCATACCAGAATTGCAATTTTAAGAAAAAGGCAAAAAAGAAGGTAAAATGGCAATACTGGTAGTATTGCTGACATTTGGTAAAGCAGATTATTTCCCCAAGTCCACAGAATGTGTGAGAGATAAAGATACTGTTTTAGTAATAAAAAAAATCACACCAAACCCCATGAAAGGTGAAGACGGGGTGTGAATTCCTTTTTTATATCTGTTCTGCCTACAATGCCATCTGTAACAATATGAAGACAGATAAGAATGCATATGCCTTTTTTTCCCCCTGCCTTTTTAACTTGTTTTTAAAGTTCTATTTTGATAGATAGTGCTACCCCTTGGCTTTTCTTCTCCCCCCCCACTGCAGGTGTTTTATCGTAGCTCTATTAGTAGTGCAGTGCTATGCTATCTGAAGAAACGTCCTCAGGTAGTGCAGAGGATGGTGAGTGGAACATTCCTTTGACAGTGAAAAGGAATCAAAGAACTTTCCAAAACATGTGCCCTGAAAACTGCAAAACAAAAGCATGGGCTTTGCATAGTCAGTGAGGTGAGGGTTGGCTGTGGTAACAGGACAGCTATTGATATATATCTTTGCACATAATAGTTTAAATTGCTAATCTCTTGCTTACTTCCTGTCAGAACAGATGAAACCACAAAGGACTGGCCCAGTACTACCTTGTTTATTCCTGAACAGATAGATTCTGTTGAGCTAAATGAGACTGATCTTGTGGAAATGAATGAAGTCCAAACATCTAAAAGCAAACACAAACTCCTCTTTTCCAGATAATATGCAAGGGATGAAAGAATTTTAGAACATTTCTAGCCCTGATATCCCCATGGAAGTCCATATAGCCTTCAGCGTATTTTTTTTAAGGAAACTCAAACTCCAGAGATCTTCGTTAGACAAATTGCTAGATACGTATTACAGAGGAATTTTTTCCCTAAAATTGTTCAAGACTCTGCATTATTTTATTTTTCCTCTGAGGATTACAGGAAGTTTTGTCTAAACCCCACTATACTCTGCACAGAACTTACAGTGGTGTCAGTGGTATTCCTAATTGTGCCTGCTCATTTCCTGCAACTCATGACAACTTTGCATTCTAGTTTTCAGTACAGATTTTAAGGTCATGAAGATTACTGAAAAGTGTTTAATGACCCATTGTTTTGTATGAAGTAGAATTATTAATTAGTTTTCCACTAAAAAGCACGTATTGCATGAGTGCTGACATTGCAGACGTCTGGAGTTGATGACTGAGGTGACCACAGATCTGTCTGATATTTGATAGGTAAGTACAAAGGCCTGTATACTGACTTAAAATTTCAGTCTTAAATGAGAATTTTTGGCTTTAACTACTTTTGATATCACCTTCTTTTGTGGTAACTTATTCGCTGAAACACTTTTTCTGATTCAAAAGGCACGGGTAGGGGGCACTGTCTCCTCAAAATTGTAGAGCCAGAACCTAGACCTGTTTGAAGGTTCAACATATCAGAGTAGTTAGTATCTGAGGGTCAGCCTTCCTAGAGTGAGTAAACACAGAGTTTTTCTGTGCCCTGTAAAGGAGCAGCAAAAAATATAGGCAAAACTGCAGGGGACTTTATATTTTAGGACTTCTTACCAAGTACTGGTTGTCCACCATCATATTTCGGGGGTTGCCACTGCACAGTACAGTAATCTTCTCCAATGTTGCTGATTGTGGGAGCTTCTGGAGGGTCAGGAACATCTGAAGAAAGTATTAGAATGTATGAGAATTCTTATTGTTTCAATTTCTTTATACAAGTAAATTAAATATTTTTCTTTAACCCTTTTTTTTTTCTGTATGGCATTGATCCAGTCATTAGTCCCCCAGGAAATACAATTAGGCCCTGTTTAATATCTTTATTGATGATCTGAATGAGGGGATTGAATTTGCCATTAGGAAATTCATGGACGACACCAATTTGGGTGGGGGTGTTGATCTGCTGGAGGGTAGGAAGGCCCTGCAGAGAGATCAGGACAGGCTGGATAGATGGGCAGAATGCAACAGCATGAGGTTCAACAAGATCAATGCAGAGTCCTGCACTTTGGCCACAAAAACCCCATGAGAATTACAAGGTGGGGGAAGAGTGGCTGGAAAGTGGATGAATGGAAAAGAATCCAGAAGTGCTGGTGAACATCAGCTGAACATGAGCCAGCAGCATGTCCAGAAAGTGTCCAGAAAGGCCAGTGACATCCTGGCCTGTATCAGGAATAGTGTGGCCAAGAGGACTAGAGAAGTAAGTGATTGTCCCCCTGTACTTGGCACTGGTGAGGCCACACCTTGAGTGCTGTGTCCACTTCTGGGCCACTCAGTTCAGGAAGAACATTGAGGTGCTGGAGTGGCTCAAGAAAAGGGCAACGATGGCAGTGAAGGGTCTGGAGCACAAGTCCTATGAGGAGAAGCTGAGGGAGCTGGGCTGTTTAGCCTGGAGAAGAGGAGGCTCAAGGGTGACCTTATTGCTCTCTACAGCAACCTGAAAGGAGGTTGTAGTGAGGTAGAGATGGGCCTCTTTTCCCAGGCATCCAGCAACAGGATAAGAGGACATAGGCTCAGGCTGTTAGGACATTCAGAAGGTTGGACATTCAGAAGAAATTCTGCACAGAAACGGTGATTAAATTTTTCAATGGGTTGCCCAAGGAGGTGGTGGAGTCACTGTCCTTGGAGGTGTTTGAGGAAAGACTGGGTGTGGCACGTAGTGCCATGGTCTAGTTGACATAGTGGTGTTGGGTCATAAGTCGGACTCGATGATCCCGGTTGGACTTGAGGTCTTTTCCCACCTGATTCATTCTGTGACTCCGTGATACAGCTTTGTCAGATAGCGACAGTAGGTATAACTGGGAATGTATTAACTTAGTCTAAAGTGAATCCTGCTCTTTGATGCTTCTGTATTAGGTTGGTTTCCTTTAAATACCACTGATTATTCAGCTCCTTTCTTCTTCCCCGACAGATAACTTTTTGCAAAAATGTAAGCTAACAAGGTAATTCTGCTTTGTACGATGACACCTGCTCCAGGGTTTCCTATTTTCTCTAGAATAAACTTTTTAAAATACAGTGACTGCATGTCTCACATATTTTGTCCTTTTGGAGATATTCATAGTAAGTATTTTGATTTAGTATTTCTGAAAGATGGAAGGAGAATTAGTATTCACAAAGCAATTCTAAATTTTAATACTGTAGGTGGAAGTAACTTTCTTTTGTCATTTCTAATTTGCTTATCACCCAGCCTTTTGTTATGTGTCCCAGGGTATCCGCAAATTAAATATTATGAAAAATTCATAAAAACTACTGACTCAAAATTGTATTCCTCCCAGCTCTTCCGTGACTCATTCAAGAGTCTGTCAATCTATTTATCTTCTATTTGATACGTTATGTTTCTTTATTTCATTAACCATTTCCTACTTATGGAATTAAGTAATCTTTGCCTGAAAACATAAACCACAACAAAATGACTAGAACGTTTTTTTATCTCAGACAAGCATTAAGCATGTACTTCAGAATGGAATGTCATCCATAAAATGACAGGATCACCTGAAACAGGAAATACATGGATTACTACTGGGAGTTGTTCTCTTAACTTTTCACATGGAAGGCAACTACCCCTGAAAAAAATACTTCTGCCAAATTTCTGATTGATATTATTCCTCTCTTTATGATCCTTTTCTGTTTTTCTAAACCTAAGGTCAGAACTTGGCTTGGTTTTAGAGAAGGGTGAATTTTGGTGAACTCAAGCAAGACACTTTCATGCTCTGATTGTTTCTTTTCTTCACTTACCAATAACTTTGACTGTGATATCAGCCTTATCTTCTCCCACTGGATTCTTAAGTATAACTCTGTATACTCCCTCATCCTCCTTTTCTGCTCCTTCAATAATGAAGACACAATGGTCTTCATGTATCTCCACGCGAACTCTGCCTTCAGATTCAAACAGAAGCTGTGGGCAGTGAAAGTAACAGATAAAATCATTGTAAGTTGTGCCTGTTATTTATGTATGTAAGCTGGTGAAAATCTACAAATCATGGAATATTATAATAATTATTGAAAAACTATAATGTTTTTCAAGTTCTATTTGTATGTAGAAGAGAGCAAATATAGGCTGGTTGGCTCACATAAAGAACATTTAGGAAAATTAGTTCTGAAAGTCTGTATGTTGCTAAAATTCATATAAACATAGTTATGTTTCAAGAAGTTATTAAGTACTTCCACAAATTCCTACTTGGGATAGTTGCTAGAATCACTGTAAAGAGTTTCATGGGTAACAATTTTGTACTGTGTAAATTGAAGAAAGTTTTCAGATTCAGATGGGTGACCAAACACTCCTGATCAACAGTATCTACATTTGGCACCAGATAACATGGATCTGAACAATTTATCTCTAAAAAATTTCGTGTTCCTTGTAACTGTTAATGGCATCAGTGTGATTTCTGCCACTCAATAATGTCATATGGGGAAACTTTCTACTCTTACCTGAAGTCTAAACATAATGATCTCAACTTTGTTGTACATATGTAACATGCTCCTTTCTTCATGTGCCTGTGTATCTTTAAACTTAGAACACAAACCTTAGAAAGAATATGTGTCCAAATAGTGACTATACAGCAGAATCCTAACCCTGAGAATGAGTTATTGCTGTAAAATAAATGTAAAATACTTCTGACTCTATCAAAGAGAAGTTATTTATGACAAAAATGAAAGTTGTTGGGAATTGAGTCCTCTATCACTGCTTCATAGTTCGCTTTCTTGACCCATTGTCATCTTTCTATGTATCCTGTAAGCTTTTGTGCTAGGTATTTTGCCTCTCATTATGACTGAAACTTATGGGTTAGTGGGGAAAAAAAGGAAACATTTACAAATAAATTTAAAAGAGTTTTCATGTAACCGCTTTGATTCCTTATAGGCCGGCCACCATGTGAGGATGATTAGAAAGATTTCCTCAATCAGCACCATACTCTAAAATTACTCACCAGATCTCACGTGCCCAGTCGAGCGTTTGGTAATTACCATTGTGAGGCAGGATGTTGGCCCTGATGTGCTATTTGATTCACCAGTTTAAATATCTCCTCACTTTAATTTTATTTCCTTTTGAATATGATCTTTTATGTGCAAAAAATACTAAACACATTTGTATGTTTGCATAAATAATAAGGAACTTACTTTATTATCAGTATTTAAATCACTGCTGTTTTCCGAGGGAGTCATGGAATCATCATTGATTCGAACTAGGTCGTTTTTCTAGATAAGCAAAAAAACCACAGAAAGTCAGCTAAGTCTGAGCAGAGCAGTAAAGCTGTTTCTGCAAAACATGAGTCCATGGGCTTGTTAGGGGGGTTGAATCTGGTGATGTGAGAAAAGCAAAGAGCAAAGTGAGGCAGCAAGCAGACCTGGGAAGGAAAACTACCAATGCAAAAGTAAAAAACAGAAATGGAAAAAGATGTATCAGAATGCAGTGAATTAAAGGATGGATAAGTCGGCAACCCCAAATTTATAGCTTCAAAAAGATGCATGACATGCCTGCGGTAGAGTTGTAAATGGTTGTGTATCTGTCTGTGTCCTCTGCTACTAGTTGCTCATCGAGGGTAACTACAAAAATAAGCATTACTCCTCTCTGTAAAATTGGGATAGTGAATTGATGTAAATGTTTTAATACTCAGAAATACAGTAGTGTCTGTAACACACAACAAACAATGACTTCTGAATCTGTGCTACTGTTTGTTTAGAATTTCATTCCAGAGTATATATTACACAATCTTTCAATTGAGACTGGCTACTTTTACTCATATGTTAAGACCTCACACTATAGAAATAACACTGTCTGATACCAAATCATTTTACCAGAGAAACTTCTGTATAGAATAGTCAAATTCTTGGGCTTTTTTGTTTGTTTTTTTCTATACTAGTTCTGCATTGCAGACAAAAAAGTCCTAAGTGTTATTAAACATCCTAACCTGAACAAAGCACATGGCACAATCATGAAGAAATAAGATTGGGAGAATTAACATAATTGGCAATATTATTTTTTCTATATCTATTCCTATGGAAGTATAATGATGATTTAGAATATTATGTAAAGTATTCCTGTTTTGTACTAGTCATAGCTTAAGAGCCAGCAGATGGTGAGGAGTGGAGATATTCTGAGATAGACAGGAAGCTCACTTCACATTTCGAGTCTAGCTTCTAAATTCTTTCTCTGATGTTTTGTAATTACTTTGATAAGGTAAATTACAAGTGTAATTTGTTTTCATTATACCAAATTCAGTTTTACACCAGTAGTCTGCTAAGATGACGTTCTTTTCACAGACTGTAGAATTCTTGAGAAAGATTAAAAAAAGAAGCTGCCATCTCCAGAACATATCCATTCTATCAGGTGAAGGTGGTGGGGATGACTCATCATTTATTTATTTTTCTCTGAGGTAGAAAGAGAATAAATGTGTATGGAATCCTACTGTCTGCATATATATATGTGTAGTTATATANTATTGAAAACATTCTTACTTGCATATAAACAATGACTGCTGTTCTTACCTTCTCTTGGTACAAAATCTATCTTGACCTCTGGGGGAAAAAAAGGGGAGAGGGAGGGGAGAAGTAGATCAGAAGACTGAATTTACATAGCATCTGCACCCAGAAAGTAATTTTAAATCTGACTAAAAACTCATAAGGCATATTCATCAGCAAATTTGTGCAATAAACTGGAAAACAGGCTCTGTAGAACATTGTGATGACAATAACACTAAATGACAAGGAAAAGCAATGTGCCTATATTGACGTGTCAGGAAAGAGACTTGCACACTCTTCCTTAGTATAAGAATTACTAATGTCACCATTTTATCCCTCTGGAATTCCCATTACATATTCTAAGATAACTTACCCAAAAACTGAAGCTTGGCAGAAAGGTTGTAAGCAAATCCTTGAGGAATGAAGGAATAATCAGCCTCATCCTCCGGTGTTACATCCTCAATAGTTANTAATCAGCCTCTTCTTTTGGACTGAAAAAACAGGGAACAGTTCAGAAATAGAACAGTTCAGGATAAATCACAAAACCAGCCAAATCCCAAAATGCTGCAGTACAGATATTTAATTTTTCCCTGAGGCTTAAAAGTATAAAATTGGAAGGAAGATGATAATACTCAT
>WEIV01009486.1:4416-24908 GCA_013390005.1 Calyptomena viridis
TCATCACTCTCTGCAACTGCCTGAAAGGAGGTTGTAGCCAGGTGGGGGTCAGTCTCTTCTCCCAGGCACCAGTGACAGAATGAGAGGACACAGTCTCAAGCTGCACCAGAGGAAGATTAGGCTGGATGTCAGGAAAAAATTCTTCACAGAAAGAGTGATTGGCCATTGGAATGGGCTGCCCAGGGAGGTTGGTGGAGTCACCGTCCCTGGAAGTCTTTAAAAAAAGACTGGATGTGGCACTTAGTGCCATGGTTTAGTGGATGAGATGGTGTTAGGTAAGAGGTTGAACTTGATGATCTCAAAGGTCTTTTCCAACCCAATTAATTCTGTGATTCTGTATACCTGAACCTGTATACCTGTGATTCTGTGATTTTGTATACCTGAAGAAAGCTTTGATTTAACTTTTAGGATATGAAGAAGTGATGAACAAGATTTCTTTTCAGGTTCCTGTAGCTCTGCACTCTAGAATGCACAGTACCAGAGGTCTGAAGTGGGTCACATACACAACATGGTATAGTCCACAACTGTAGAGTACAAATAAAATTTATATTTTGAGTGGCAGTCTACCTTTGCAAAGCAGGAACTGAATTTTTCAGTTCCTTATGTGTGATTTACAAGTCTAAGATGATGTGTTTAGCAGAGTCAAATAGGTCAGAACTAGACGGACCAGCAAGTCTATTGTTAAAGTTTGGGTTATATTTAATTTCAGTTCAATGATTCAGACTAAGACGTACAGAAGATGTGGGCACATGTAACCCATAAGATTCACAGAGTCAGAGACAGAAAGTGTTAAATGGCTAAGACTGTTTTTGGTAGCAGCAAAAAATGCAGAAAACAGCATCTGGAAACTGAAGAAATGTATTTCTTATAGTTGATCTTCGGTCTTTAAAAATCCTAACTGTAATAAAAACCCTCCTTTTACCAACAATCAATGTCCACATCAATATTAGACATTAGGCTTTCCAAGACCATCCTTCATCTTGGCTCAGAAGATTCTGAACCACAGTGTTACCAGCTTAGCTCTAGAGGCCTAGCCTTATGGTACTTAATTTTTAAAATATGCATAAATATAGATTTAAATAAGATATACAATCTAAATACACTTCAAACCTAAGGAAAACTCACTCACCTCTATTGCTAGACATCCAGCCCTGTGAAACTTGTAGGTCCAGTATAAACATAGATTTGGGTATCTTCCATACTGTTCCTAACCAAGACATCCACCTTTACTCCAGTCTTAACCACAGTTTTCTTTTAAAGATCGGTATTTTTAGTCTACACAGACTGCAACAATTAACTTTTTTCAGTTGCTGATGAACTGTTATACTCCCTTACAATCATTACAGCACTCATCCTAGATTTATGTGAAGTACATTTGAACCAGAATTCTGCAGGCATTAAAACCACAAAATTCTCAAAAGTTTTCAGCACATCTTGTACAGAACCTGCATTTCACTTTCCCTCATCTGCATTCTAGCACTCACATATGCTTTAAGGGCCCATAAACTCCTTAACAGAATCTCTTGGTCCTGTATGCTCTGCTCAGTCTACCAATAGCTTAATTTCTTCATCTGATTCTCTCACCTATTTCTATTCCTAAAGCCCACTAAAACAGTAAATTCTTCAACACAATCATCATAAAGACTCAAAAGAAATAATTTCTCCTGACAACATTCACCTTCATTCTGCCTCTTAAAATACATCTTTAAAGTACATCTTAAAAGATTCCATACCATAATATTAGTTCCAGACTTTACCTTTTCCACAGAACTATGACCCCTTCCCTTGCAGAACTAACCTTATTTTCTCATTCAGACCAAACTCGGCCATAATTCTTCTGGTCCTACAGATCTTGCAGGAAAGATGATGTCATTATCCCTACTCTATAGTCCTTGCCATCCTGCTTCTTATTTGTAAACATTTTAACAGTCTGTTCCATAGGAAGGAGTCTCTAAAGAGTACTTTCTAGGAGATAGCTCTGTGGCTATCCCAGGCTGCTAGTGGCACTTAAGACAAGGAAAAGTTTCAGGATATGGCAAAATTCATTATGTTGTCAAGGAATGCTACTTGGCACACTGGGACTTGGGCTGGAACTGGCAAGGTCTTGTATCTTATAGTTAATTCCTAGATTATTTTAGGTTAATAATAAATCTAAAAATGAGATTTGACTTTGGTGTTAGTAGTACTAGCAGAAGAGGAGATCATAAAAATTAGGGGATATAGCCATATAATGCATGGTGCTTTTACCTGCCCTCCTAGCACCCCTCATGCTCCCTGCTCCCCCCCACACACACCAATTCTGAGATTAAATTTAAGAATAGGAGTGATCGACTTCTTGAGGTTATTGCTAGATCTTGCTAAACATGCAAAAATTGGATGAAGGCTGGCTCTGGAATGCCTATATACTTTTTCTGCTTAACCTGACATCAAAGTATATATCTACCTTTAACCAGAAATGAAGTCTTTATCCTGGTGGGTTCAACACTTATCTTGGTTTGCATGGCTTGTAAAATGTCTGCAATAAAAAAAGAAAAAAGTTCTTCAGTACCTCTGCTGTCCGCATTAATTGCATCACTGTTCCTAATCTTTGCTTTCAATTTGCAACTATTAGTCATAGCTGCCACAGAATGAACCATGACTCCCTCACTCGTTTTAGCACCAGCCTTTATTCCAAGAGTGCAAGCCTTTATTCCAATACCGTATTATTAGCTATTTGGTCCCACTTTATGACACTTAGCAATGTATGAAACTGGTGAGCACTATTACGTTACCTAATGATTTAGGGAGGAATGAAATCTCCACTCAGTTAAGTGTCTATGCTTTTGGAAAAGTTGTGAGGTTCTTATATAAGACACAGCAAAAACTTAACTTTCCCTGAGTTCTCAAGGGCCAGCAAAAGCAAAACTTGAAATAATGGAGATGGATCAGTTCAATAAAATAATTTCCAATCTATAATTCCCATCTAATTGAATTTCAGGATTATCAATTTATTGAAATTTCTGTTTATGGTTTTAGTAAAGGTTCTACTTAGGAGCACAACAGATAAAAATTCAAAATGAGACATGCACTGGATGTAATGTAATACAGGTAAATGTTTTACAGCTATTTATCTAGCTACTAGAGGTACCCTTTGGTATGGTAAAGATGGGTTTGGCCTGAATGTAGGGGTTTGACAAGGACCAGAGACAAAGGCCTGAACTGGAATTCAGATCCTGAGCCAGCTGAGACCTCCAACACAGCTTCTCACGCTTTGTCACAGCAGTCTGATCCCAGGTTACACAGCTGCACTGTATCAGAGCCGGCCTCGACCACCAAGGGGCTTTTATCAGTGCATTGAGGCCGTGACAACAAGAGTGGGTGGGGAACACCTATCCATGTTTTAGCAATGAACTCATACCATGAGAGGTGAATGAGTGAAATGTATGCTAACGGGAAAGAGGCACCTAAGAAAGCAGTTCAGCCTCGAATCTAATTTCTCAGCATTACTCCCTGTTAACATTGTTGCAATCCATGCAAAAGAGAAGCCCCAAGGTTAGCCTTCTGATACTTCATCTGAGTTAAACACACCAAAATGTTCCAACATTCACAAATGATGATTATGGCACAGTCAATACAGTCAGATCTCCTGTCACACTTTGTAACTATTTTGGTCGAGCTAACCTATTCCTGATCTAATTCTTCAATGTTCTTAACACCCATCTTCTGCTATTCTTTTGCTCTATGCTGCAGGTTTTCTATATTCAGAAGTTGTGTGACTACCTGATTAGAAGTGTCCGAAAATTGCACACCCTTAATATCAAAACAAATGTCTCTGAAAACTTTCCAGACAGCTGCTTATGTTTTCTATTATTCAGAGGACAGAATCTCCATGTCTTATTCCTGAAAACTGGGTGCTAGCTAAAGCATCAACAACTTCCCAAACATAGTAGATCCAGGCCCTGTATATTATAGTCATCCTTCACAACATGCCACAGAATTTCATAAAGATCAACAACTTCATCTCTCTTAATGAAATAAAATACAGTACTGCTCCATGGATACTCTATTAGCTCCTGAGAATGCTTTTTATGTTCAGGTCAAGAAACTAGTAAGATCTAGCCTTCCCTTTTAGTCATGCTAGACCACATTTTGACATGTGACCTTACACTCCTGAATAAATTCCTGCAGCAGATCTAGGATTTCCCAAACTGCCTTCTACAAATTGGATGGTTTGATAATCCATGGGTGTCTAGATTTCAGTAAGCCCCCTGAAAGCTCTAAAAATGCTTCCAAGTTACCCTCAGGCTGATTTTATTGCGAGCAAACAATTCCCTGTGAGTTTCAACATCATTGTATTTACCTTATGTGCTGGATTTTTTTTCATTGTGGTCTGCTGATCAGAGCAACAGCTTTTAATTCTTTTCTTTAGTCCTGGAGCCTGTTGTTTTCAATGTTGCTCCAGTAGCTATAGTTCTTAATGTGCCACAAGTTCTTGCAATCACTCACGGTTCCTTTTGAAGCTTCTACCGGGACAAGTGCTGTCACCTTTAACTATGCCCATAGCTACATTTCCTGCATCTGTTGCTAGTGGTGCGCTGCTAGCTCCTGGTTTTCTTACCAAGGAACTCTGAATGTGTTTTCTATAGGCAACAGCCTTGCTGCAGACATTCTCCCTCTCAGGTGGTCTGGCTTTGCTTATGGTCACCACAGGACTGCTGGTATCACTTCACTGAACAACTCTTGATCACTGTTTCAACACAAAGCAAATGCAGCAATTCTACCCAGGGAACAACAACAAAGCCCTTTTTTCTTGAGTAGACAAGAAGTTTTTTCAGTTATTACAGAAGAATGAAGACAGACACAATGGCAGGTCCACACTTTTAAAATCCACAAACACTTGAAAAATTGGTATGCAAGCTCTCCTATTTCTTCTAGCCTGGACCTCAATTCACTGAGGCAGGAATTGACAAGCAAGTGTGTATCATTTTATTATGGAACACAAACTGTCGATTTGCTAGATTCAAAAAAGACACGTGAACTGTATTTGAGGGAACTAACAAAATTAGCTCTTGTGAGTCATCACTGCATTGCTGGTAAAGTGAAAGTATTCAGAACTGGAAGAATAGATTAATTGGCTTTAATCTTGAACCCTGCAAAGCTCACACAGCTAGGATAAAACCAGGGATCAGTAGGTATATAATGGGATTTATTTTCTTGCAAGTATTGATGGTGTTTTATAAGGCTACCAGAGCTGAAGAGCGAAGCATAGTCATCTACAAGATTGTAATGAGTCTCTGGTCTACAGTAGAGTTAGTTCTGCTTCCAATTAAGGTTTCTCAACAGAAACTGCTGAAAATTTATTTTTTTTTTAAGAGGGATTTTCCAGATGTTCAGAGATAGCTGTATATCTGGAGCCATGATGTTTATTTCTGAAACAACTGCAATCATCATGTAATATAAGAAATACAAGTGATTTTCAACAACTCAAAATAGATTATAGTGCATGTGATGACATCCTGGTTTACTATTAAGCAAAGAGTTTTGTCTGAAGATGGGCTAAGGTTCAGGACTGTAAAGAAAAGGGACAAAGTGCTGTACAATTCAAATATTTGGTTGAGTAGGGCGAAGGCTGGATTTAACAAGCATAGTTTTTGGTTAACATTTTCTCAATTGACTATAAAGTCACTTGTTGCTGTCATGAGTAACAACATAAATAACCTGTGACTGCATTTTTCCCCCTCCCTTCATAAATAGTAGCTGCCATTATGTACTTTAACACTCCTGACACTCACCACCACCAACAGAAGAAGATATGTAAAGTCTAAGAAAGACTTCTTGGGAAAAAATAAAAATATTACAGTTAGTGCAGAAACAGCAGCCACTGAGGGGGAAGGCATTACCAGCCTCAAAAAAAGTGGAAAGAATTTTAAAAGGGTGACAAGAACAAAAAATATGTGAACACTTTGGACTTAAAGGAAGTGGATATGCACAGACCTTTGAAGTATCAGATCTTCAGATGGCAGAGAGTTTCTCAAAACTTCTGTCCCATAGATCACAAACAGATCTTATTAGTAGAAACTACATAGTAGTGCCTAGATGTTTTAGCAAATATATCCATTAAGACTCATGTTTTGGAAGACAAACTAACTTCCATTGCCGACTGCTCAGCTGTCCTCTACTCAGGTCTATCACTTCAGCACATCTATTGCTTTGTAGGCTTGTAACTAAGATTTAGGGGAAAGGTGGGATTAGGATTACATTCTTGGGCAGCAGTAGCAAGAAGCTAAACTCCAAGATCTGGGAACTGAGCCAGTGTTCGCAGGACCAAAATATTTATGACTGCAGGTTCCCATGCTGCTGTGTTATAGCTTGGTTGCACAGGGATATCAGGTTATGTCAGGACCCTCCAAAGCTTCAGGGTTAAAATGAAGACTCTATCTAACATGGCAATCTTATTTACCAAAAACTACAGGGAAAAGGTGGTTTACTTTTGTTAAAGCTAACACTGGGCATGATATTATGATTAACTTCATCTTGCAAAGGATGACAGAAAGTGGATTTATTGTTTGATTCTATGAAATTTGCAAAGCAAGGATGCTTGACACCAGCATGGGTGAATTGACTAAATTCTGTCATTGATATAAACTGAACTGGTTAAAACCTATGGTTAGGTTTGAAATAAGATTGTAGTTGTCAAAATAGGGACAGAAGATGCTAATTAATTGCTACATTTTATAGTGTCATCAGAGGTAGGAGAAAAGTTAGGGCTAGTGACGCACTTTGTAGTTGATTTTTATGTAATTGAAGGCAAAAGGGTTCTGGATAGGCTTAAAATGTAGCACCAAACTACAATCACAATTCCAGATTTTGATTCTGACAGATCTGGACTGCAATGTGTTCAAAATTTCTTAATGCCATATGCTAAATTACTTATTCACCCTCATAACATTCCTGAAGAGCACCCATACCTGTTAAAATTGAGGTTGAATGTAGATCAGCATCCAGACTCTGACAAGAGGATACACAGGAAATAGCATAGAAGTGCACGTATTTGATGATGATTTATCAGAAAAGATTTCTCTTATAATCCCCATGAGATCATTCACAAACTTCAGAAGACAGAGGTGTAAGGGTTTTTTAAATTTAGCACGTTTGTTTTCCCTATTTTCTTCCATAGATTTTTTCCTGTCAATGCTAGGGGTGGGCAAAATCTTGGGAGGGGACTTGTGCCAACTTGGACATCTGATCCAAAGTGACCAATGGGATATGGGATATTCCGTATCATATGATGTCAGCTCAGTTATTAAAGCTAAGAAAATGAGGAGGAAGAGGGGGCACTAATTATTTACAATGTTTGCCTTCTGGAGCAAACGCTACATGTGCTGAAGCCCTGCTTCCTGGGAAGCAGTCAGATTTCACTTGTTGATGGGAATTAGAGAATAAAATCTTTGTTTTTTTCCTTTGCTTTTATGTGTGATCTTTTGCTTCAGTAAATTACCTTATCACAACCTACTAGTTGTTTTCCATCTTATTTTCTCTCCCCTGTGTGTTTGGAAAGGGGAATTACAGAGCAGCTTGGTGGGCAGTTGTCATCCACCCGGTATCAACCCACCACAGTCCTTTTTGGCACTCACTGTGCAGCACAGGCCCCAGGCCTCAAAATGTTCACACGTAGAAACTGCCCTTGCCTATCAAAGAGAAATTGTGCTCACTAGTGAGGGAGGCACTGCCCACGAACACCTCGTGGTGGAAATAGATATCTGTCACCTGTGAAAAGTCCCTTAG
Organism: Calyptomena viridis; assembly: GCA_013390005.1. Lineage (NCBI taxonomy): Eukaryota > Metazoa > Chordata > Aves > Passeriformes > Eurylaimidae > Calyptomena > Calyptomena viridis. The sequence continues at coordinate 12,181 of WEIV01009486.1, forward strand.
CTGCCCAGAAAAGACAGGCACCAGAAGAGAGCAGATACTAGGAATAGAGCAGAGACAAGGAACTACCTGATGAGAGGTAACAGGACTTGAAGAGGAAAGCCATGGGCACTCCTGAGTAGTGCCTTCAAAAGAGAAAGAAGGAAGAGAAGGAAGAGAAAGATAGGAAGAAAATGAAATCAGAAAAAGAAAAAAAAATTGTAGCCACCCCCTGTCAGGGCTTGCCGGGGTAAGTGTATCCCCTGCACTCCCCGGGGGATGGCTGAGGGAAACGGAGGACAAAGAAGGTGCTGGCGGCTCTCCATGGGTACATATAATATAAGTTTATTCACTCCAGAGGCAACAGGCCACCTGGAGGGTCCAAGCTTCTGTGGGATAACCAGGGAAAGAGCCCTTCCCACTTCCGGCCCCTGGTTCTTATAGGGGCTCCAGCCAATGGGAAGGGAGAACGAGGGAAGGGGACAAACCATCTGGGGTGAGGGGTGGGGCACATCATAACAGGACATACCATAGAACAGAACAATAATATACAGTGAGAAATATATGCTAATTGCACACCACAGCAAAAAATAATTGCAGTCTTCAGCTAACAAAGACTCCAATAAATTGAAAGCATCAAAAGCTTTATTTGAAATCCAGAAGAAAGATCGGCTGCTCCTGCCACTGCCACCCATATCAACTGCATGTCCTGTGCCAAAGTGAATCAAGCAGGCCCAAAAAGAGACACAGAACAGAGACCGATTAGCTGCTTGCCATGGATAACACTGACAGAAGCAACCACAAGCAAAGGAAAGTGAAGAGAAATGACACAGAATTGTCGAAGTGCATCAAAGGGTCTGCAGGGGATCTCACAAATCTTTTCCCAGTGCCTTCTTTGCCAAATGGTGCCTTCAAGTTAAGGAAACCTGTAGTCACGTCAGAGAAACAGCATTCAAAGGAATACTACTTAGAAAAGACCAAGAGGCTGAAGTATGAAGCTGATGCAATGACTAACAAGGCTAGAAAAGCCTTTCAGTATCTAGAGGCTGCCCTTTTATGCATCAAATACGGGATTGCCTTGGAATCAGATGCACTAGAACCAAAATCATCTTACCGCATATTCAGCAACACCATAGTTCATTCATTATGACATTGAAACCATTTGCAGAGTTCTCAGTATCTTCACATGGAAAAATCTTTGCTGTATTATGAATGGGCTGTCAGTCCTTTTTGCACATGGCAATGTTTGGTTACAAAAAAAAAGACTCTGCAATGTGGTATTCCAGACTCCTGAATGATCACTTCAAGAGTAATTCCAGAGTAATACAAGCACCATCTCCAGGTGTTGCAAGAAGAACAGGCTTGCCTTCTCCTCTTTCCCCAGTACCCTCTCCTGCTGGTTCTGTGAGATCTCAGCTGAGATCAAATGCCAGCAACAGCACTGGCAAGAAAGGCATTAGCAAGAATGGGTTCACTTCTGAATACATTTAAACTCTCACCATTTGGAGCATCTTGTGTCATGGTGTTTTGCAGATAGCCATAGGTTAAGAACCACTTTCTATCATCTGTTTTGAATCCAAGGCACCTAAACCTTTTATTGGATGGCACGATCATTCCCTGTGTGCTACTCTACCAATAGCACTCTTGAATTCATAGACCTCTATCACATACCTTCATTCATTATTTCCATGTTGAAAGTCCTAATCCACTTAGCTGTTCCCTGTATAGAAGCTATTTCAAGTACCTGATGACCTCTGTTAAGATTCTCAGAACACCCTCCAGAACTGGTATGTATTTCTGGAGTGGGTATGGAGGCAGAAACACAGCTGCAGACAGATCACCACACTCCATGGAGAGGGGAGTGGTTTTCACCATGTTCTCTGTTCTTTTTTTAAATAGTTCTTAATGTTGGCTTGATTTTGAGCAATAGGATGACATTTTTAACAGAACAATATATTCTAATTCCAAAACAGCATTCAGAATAGTAACCAGTTCAATTTCCTTTTTCTGTAAAATCCAGATTATTTTCCCCATATATTTTGCTGAACATCGGATGGATCTGTACTGAGTTTCCTCTGCCATAACAGTGACCATTGAGGCTCTTTCCTATTCTTTTCATGATCAGGTTTTCCTGAGTAACTTAATATTGGTAAACACTGTCACATTTTCCAAGGAATGCCTCATTTATGAATATGGTGGAAATTATCAATGTCAGTACAGATCCCTGAGGGGCTTTATTGACAACCTTCTTGTACTGTGAAAATTTACTCCTTACGAAAATGTCCATTTTCTGTGTTCTACACATTTACATATTTAGCAACTTTTGTTCTTATCCAGTGGATGCTTTACTTATGTAGGTGCCTTTTGAAATATCTTATTGACAGTCAGATTTCCCTAATGCATGCTTATTTCTCAAAAAAAAAAAAGCACAATAGGTATTGTGCTGTAAGGTATGACTTTCCTTTACAAAACTTATGTTGATAATATTGAAACACAATAAACCACCTGAACTAAAACCACCCAAACTATAAGAAAGCTAACAACAATGAGGGGGAAAAAAATCCATTTGTAGCACAGCTAAGAGTGAGGAATTCTAATGCACTGGAAAAGAATAGCAATGAAACAAGCCTTTTAACTAGACATGGATTATTAAATTATTAATTGTACAGAAAATGAACATTTATTCAATTAATATTTTTGTTCTGTCTTTAGATGAAAGCCAGATAAGATGCACATATCACATAGGAATAAAAAAAGATTCCTAATTCACTAGTATCTTAATTCACTAGTATCTGAGAACATTAGAGAACATCAAAACCAAATAAGCATCTTACAGGTGCATAAGATGTTTCCAGTAACACTTAATTGTTTGCTGAGAAAACATCTGACCTCCTAATTTGAATTTTAGTTGTTTATCACTGTGACAATAAAACTGTAGAAGACTGAAAAAAATGATTATTTTTTGTCACCATTCAGGGTGAGGAAATGGAGTGATAATTGATTAATCTGATTCCAGTCAGAAGTAAATTAATAGAAAATTGTTTTAGAATCAATAAATTGAGAATTAAATTACAGAATTCTAGTTAATCTCAGTCAATACATATTTTACCAAAAAAGAATACATTTTGTCAAACACGATTGGATGGATTTTCTACAGATAATTTAAAGAACATATATTTTAGATAATACTTTTAGATAATATATTTTTGTTGACAAAATAACCAAACAGATATGATATTGTTAGTGAATTAAATATGTTCTACTAATATAATCACTCAATGCCATTCTGTAGCAAAATGATGGAATGAATGTGCAATAGAGTTGTCTAACAAGAGATACACAACTGTAAATCCAGATATAGCAGTGGTGAGACTGTTTTGTTTTGATGTTTCCTTTTACAAAAGGATGTAGGAGAAAAAAAAAACAGAAGGCCCAGAAAAAAAGGAACATAAAAATAATTGATGGATCATAGAAAGCAAGACAAGAAACATTCTATACAAACTGGAACATGAGTCAGTTGTTCTTGCCTTGAATAAGCAAGCATAACAACAAATATTAAACAAATAACTTATCTCTGTAATCTTCCATTAACTTATGATTAATCTAGTGATGTCTGAATAGTTAATTGGGCTGGCTTCATTAAGACCTCTTCTAGAGGCATAAAATACATGGATATTTCATAACTGAGAGAACTCGGATCAAGGTAAATGTGGTTTTACTGAGTTAAATCACCTGAGTTTGATCTTCTCTATGTATTCCTTTGCGTAAGAAGGAATCATTCAACTTCCCTTTCATGGCAAAAATGTACCTGTTTTCCACATTACTTGGAGCTACTAATCAAAGCATCCATTTGTTCTGGACACATATATGATCAATATTGGAATATCATTTGTTTCCCAAATGATACACAAAACTGCCAGATCTATTTGCCATTCTTCTTTGATACACTGCTGACAGTGTGCTGTAAGGGTCATCTCACCTTGAATATAGATTAAGATGAATAAAATGAAAACACTTATTTTTGTCATGAACACAAAAAAACAGAACTTTTTCTGATGGCTTTTCATGTCTTTTTCTTCAATAAGTATCTGCTTGCCTACACCAGGACTTGCTTGTTGAATACAGTGAGTTTTACCTCGTCTGCAGAAAAACAAAAGAACCTCAAGAAAATAAAAAAACCCCCCATATTTAGTGTTATGCTACTAAGAAATACCCTCAATGGATCATTCTCATTTAAATTCTGCTCCTTCACTCAGTTTCTCAGACTGAGAACTTTCTACTACATGAAGAAAGATATTAAGAAGTTTTCAAACATGAAAATATTTCATTAGAGGAACATTTCTTTGTTAAAATTCTGCAGCAATATTGTACTTTCTATCAACCTCTGATGAATCACAAATGCTGCTTCCTAGTAGGGTACACCAAACATTGTTTCAGAGTAAGGCAGCTGGAGACTTTAACAGACTGAACAGGCAATCTCAAGATCCAGTTTTTTGGCACAGTCAGGAGTTGCAGAAAATCATGGAGCCAAGAACACAGCAGCCTTGGGAAATACAGATTCAAGCTTTAAAGACCATGGAAACACCTTCAAGACTTGATTTGCTAGGCATCCTCTCCCACATGTTCCTTGTGCTAGTCCTAATTCTGGGGAACTCCCAAGAATGCTCCCACTTGTCAATGAGCTGTGTGCACTGTTCAATTTTGGAAAAATAGTAGGATATTCTAATTTCCTGAAATCCTTTTAGTATTTATTTTCCATTGTCAATATATTTGCATATTTTTTAATTTGTTTGTGAGATTGCCTCAAATCAAAAGTAAGATATTTTGAAACGTTGGACTTTTTCAGAGAATGAAAATTCCAGATTTCATCTAGTTTCTAATCATTATTACTATGGTCATAACTCTTTTCTTTTGAATATTCTTGCTCATCTAACATGAGAGGAATGGACAAAGAAAATGTGACAAATAGCTCTGTCTGATACAAGGGGTTTTCTTTACTCTGAATTCCATGTTTTCAAATAGAACAATTGCAGACCTCACAGCTGCATTGGGCAACAGTGCCCAGGGAACATTCTCACTTTATGACAGCCTCTAACAGAAACATCTCTACAATTTCTGGCATAACTGACACTATCAAAGTGATGTTTCCACTGAACTAGCACTGCAAGATAAGAAGATGGGTGTAAATAGCAATATCCACATGCAGTACCTGATGGCTGTGATAGAAGTCCATCTGCATTCCTTTAATCACAGACACAAATTCTTCGGTATATCAGAACATTTTATAAAATTTGCATATTAGAGAAATTACCTCTTTGTTGAATAGTTTAATTGGAAATTAACATTTTAAGGCAGAAACCTTCCCCTTGTGGTATTTGTCACTAAATATTTAAAAAAATGCAGGAAGATTTCCCGGGATGAGTATAGCAACTGGAAAACAGGAAAGCAATTGCACTGGTTCTGTTATTCAGGCTGACATCAATGTAAAATTTAAGTGAATGACATAAACAGTGAATTGTCAATTCCATTTTTTTCTCTAATGTTAACCAAATAGGTACTAATTCAGCAACGTAAGGTCTTCTTGTACCTGTATCTGCTGCCTTTTTTTTCATTTAGCCATATTTTCTAAATAGACTGAAAATTGTAGAAAATACTTTTATAATGTGATTTTTTGAATGTGATACTTAAACATCAACAATTAAACAACCCATAAAAATTGAAGACTGATCCCACTTCGTGATGACTATCAAATCCAAATCAGTTTCCAGTTTCAGAACCGTTTGGTGTTACTGTTCTGAGACAAACTTGAACACACCTGACATTATAGATTAGAATAAGACAAAAAAAAGTTGATGATGATCGTGATAATGATAATAATGATAATAATAACAATACCNGGTCAGGAAAGAGGCTGAAGGAAGCAGTCACAATAGTAAAATATTCAGTAAGTATGTTATAGTTTGTTAAAAATAATGTAATGTGAGACAAAGTCGTTTTCTGTCTTAGGAAAAATACCAGCCTGTAAAGGTCATATAAAATTATTTTTTAACCTTTTTTTTTCTTTGGATTAAAATTAAAGATATTGACAATTTTGGCCCAGTGCCATACAAGATTTAAAAGATCTTGCTTTTATAAAGACAATGGACCTGAGGGTAAAAAAAAGAAAAAAACTTTTCTTATTCTGTTGTATAACTACGTTGATTTCACTGTGGTTCTGACCAATTTGCATGGATTGTTTGCTGCCTCCAGTGGAAGCTGAGTACAGCTGCCTGATCATAAAGATGTGGAAATAATTTTTTAGCTGATTTCAAGTTTTGAAGCTGCTTTCTGAAGCTCCTGCAGTTCCCAGATTCTGATGCTTATTTTATTCCCATTTAAGCCATGATGCAAAAAAGCTCCTGTGAGTTCAACTAACCAGTAATAGTTCCCAAAGCATTTGTCTCTACGCCTTGTAACTTGGATGGGACCCACAATGTTGTGCCTATAGCAGAAGATGAAAATGAACACTGCCAGGGAGGTTTCCTGGCGCTGGAACCCAGCTATCAATACTGTTAAATTGCAAGGGCAATCCCTGGCACATGGTTAGTCTGTGACAACTCTCCTCATCGATTCCCGTGTACTGTCGGGAAGCCAGGCAGCCCAGGAAGTGTTCCTAATGAGTAGTTTGCGTAAGGCTGTCCTCTCACTGGCAGTAAGGATGGACAGAATGGATGTGGCCTATCCTGTGCCAGCTGGCTTAAGTGCCATGTATTTTATCTGTGCTCTTGAGCGCATTATATTTACTCCTGCAGTTGTATCCTGTGTATACCACGTCCTGGACTTCCCGCAGTTCAGCTGACACAGGATGTTTTCTCTTCTCTAAAGGACAGCAGATTTCCATATAAGAAGAGGCAACATTCATAACCCTGGCCTAGTGGACATACAATACACTATATTGAAAATATATTCTGCGTTTTCATATCTTTGTGTCACTTCAAGTGCAGAATCAAAAACAGCTAGGCGTTGAACTCTGAAATCTATAGAGATCTCTTAATAGTCTTCTGATGCTGTTGAATTAACTTTCTGTCTTTATCCTGGAAACCAGCTTATCATTATGAAGCTGGTCATGAGGAGGCTGCCTGGGTACAGTTTGGGACTGCAATGCTGGTTTTCGGAAGGAAAGAACCTCTGATCAACAGTGAACACACGTGTAGGGAGCTCAGTGCTGCACAGTAGCTGTAGAACTGCTTATAGCCTGAAAGAGAGCTTCCTAGAAGGGGATTAACCCCCCTCCACCCCTCCCTTAGCAGCTTTGGTAGGCACATGATCTTCCAAAGGGTGTGCTTGCCTACAAATGGTCTCCGGAATACAATCTGGTCAACCGGCTTGCTCTACCTCTGATCTGTAAAGTATCGTCCAGCTCTCCACTGGGGGAGTCACAGGGTCTGCTCACCAAATGAGCAGTGTGCCTGTCTCCTGGGGACCCACAGGAATAAAGAAGTACCTCTGCTTTTTAAAGTTTCCAATGCTTGTGCTTAGCATTCAGATGCTGATAGTGAGTCATGTGGGATACCCTTATGTTGCCTGAGATGGCATTTGTTTTTCAGCATAAATTTTTTAAGAAGTGGTGCAAACACAATGTGAGATAACATTCTCAAATTTAGAGTACACTATCAAAACATGTCATCATTTATCAGCCATGCCTCTAAAAAACACATGTGATTCACTCGTTTCTTTGAGCTAAGAACCATGGCTGGGATAAAAGACAAAGTTACTCTTGCTCTAAAACTACCGAGTTGTTATGTACACTGAAGCCACCCTCTTTCCTTTTGCACAGAAAGACCAGAGTAGGCCAGAAAATGTAACGCACTCTATTATTTGATTAGACATCAGCTAGGGCCTTTACTTGTAATCTTAATTTGTTGTGGAAAGAGTTTCTGTGGGTGCAGCTATATAACTCTAAGTGAACATATAGGAGTCAACAGTGAACCCACATGTAGTAGGCTCAGTGATGAACAGTAGCTATAGGGCTGCTTATGGCCTGGATAACAGTTTCTTAGAATGGTATTAACCCCCCACACTCCATTACATGCTTAAAACTTCAGGATCTGTTCTAAGTTACTGTCTTCCTCTAGGCAACAGTCTACAGTCAAGAGAGATTTGACTTGCTTCACTGGGGCATTTATCTTTCCTGTGCAAAAGAAAGTATCTCTGAAAACCTACATATGGACTAATTCAGAGGGGTGATCTCTGGAGATTTCAGAGAGTACTCTGAAGACCATGAAAGGCAACTAAAAAAGTGAGACTATCATAAGACTTAAATTTCTTCCTGCTGGTTTAGTAAGATTTCCATGGGAGTTTTGTGTTGATGCAATAGTATTGCACTGGTGCAGCTCTGCAAAGATGACTGAACATACTCTTGAAACTGGTTCAATAACTAATGCATTGGCCAACTCAGAGCTGTCTTTAGCCTTGAATTTACAGGCAGAGAAAAGTTCTAGCCAAAAATCTGGTTGGGAGCATTTGTTGTGGTTTCTTTTTTTAACTTACTACCAAACAACAAGCTGGCCCTGGCTGTAATTCTGATGAAACATTTGGGAACTGTATCAAAGTTCTTCAGTTTTGGTTGCAGTGATGATTAATGGGTTTTTAATCTTGTTGGCATTTGCACCAGGTAGGAAGTGGGGAAAGCCCTTAAAATGCTCACTTGGCTTTAATACCCCTAACATCTGTTGAAGTTTTTGTTCTAGTTATATATGTTCTCTGGCTGATTTCAGTGCTACAGGATTCTTAGCGCCTCATCTTTACTCTCCCCAGCAGCTGTCATTGGGTATTGCCTCTGAGAGTAAGAGGCTCATAGAGATGTCTGAGCCAGGTGCATAAATATTATTTCATACTTATGTACAACACATTATATTGAAAACATATTCTGCATTTTCATAACTTGGAGCAGAGATTTTGGAAAGTATCATCTGTTGGATGAAGCGTATTTATTTTTCTACATAGATTTTGAAAGTAACTGTCATACATGCAGGTTCCATGTGTGTGGTCAACATTTTCTAAGTCAAATTGCCATGTGAGCCAACAGATACCCACTCAACCCAACAGAATTACCAGCCCCATCTCATTCTATCACATTAACCACTACTGGGACTGAGGTGCAACCTGAAGATTAAATAATGCTTTTCTTTTGTGAGTAGTGAAAAGTCTGTTTTTTAAACCAAGACCTTTGTAAACCGATGCGATGTTTAAAGAAAAAAAATGTATTTCAAAATATTTTTGAAGGTTCTGAGGTCAATGGAGAGCAATGAAAGAAGCATTTTTTTAGCCTTGTCATATGAATGTCCGTTGGAATTTTCTCCTAAGCATACACTTAGTTCATGTATTGGTTATGAGCCTGATTTAGACAATCAGCTCTACTCTGCAATCACTTCAGAAAATGTTGCACTTGCTGTTATTAAATATAGATAGGAACCCTTATGTCTGTTATAATCAGCTGAAACAAGAGCATGCTTGAAACTGTAGGGCTCTTAGCATGAAAATTTCACCAGTCTAAGACAACAAAATCAAAGAGAACATATTTCCTTGTTTTCATGTACATCATGTAAGTAAAAGAAGTCAAGATATCTTTCATTTACTGTCTTAGCATGGCACATACTAGAACAGAATTGGTGAAAACACAGACTAATGTGTGTTATTTAACAAAGCTAGAAGCTCTGCCTGGTATTTGTTTCAAATCCCAAACACAGTGCCTCTGTTTCATAACTACCAAGTGAACACGGAACAGTACACTGGCTAGAACTATCCACCAAATACTGCACTTGATCTTCGCACTTGTGTATGCTTATTTCACAAGGTCCTTATTCTGAAGATCATGATGTTTACTTTAAAGATAGGGCATTTTTAATAACATTGTATCTACAGATAGATTTCGATTGCAGAAGAGTTAACTAACTTCATGTCCTGTAAAAATATGACCAAAAAAAATCACATCAGTTTAAAATGAAAACTACCCCTCTGGGACAAGCCAAAATACTAATTGCATAGCATTTCCTCTAGTGATGTGCTCTACCAAGTACATGTTGATTTTTGCGAATGTTGTGGTTTTAAGTAGCCAGAGTTTTTTATCAGCTGGGGGGGGCTATGAGAGAGGCTTCTTTAAGAAGCTGCTGGAGTTTTACTCTGCTCTAAGCTAGCCAAGGTCAGCTGACAACGCCTCTGTGACAACGTATTTAAGAAAGAGTAGAAAAAAAGGCTGGGCAGAACATCATGGCGGCTTAAGAGAAAGGAGGGTGGGAAGTTTGATTAACACCAAGGTCGGAGGGAAGGAGAAAGAGAAGATGCCTTAAACACTGAAATAGGGCCCCAGCAATCTGTGAGGAATCATAGGAGCAAAGATTTTGTCTGAGAACCCGTGGAAAGACTGGGAGATTTTTCCACGCTGGAACAGAAAAGTGCTGGAAAAGAGAGGCTGTGATCCTGTGGAGAGCAGAGGGGCCTGATGGAGTCCTGTAGGCTGTGAAAAGAGGAGATGCTGGAGCAGCAGAGCAGCATTTCCTGGGAGGACTGGTGGCCCGTGAGAAGCTACACTGAAGCAGCTGAGCAGCACCTGAATGGCTGCACCTATGGTAAAGTGACTTACGTGACAACAATACCTGGAAAGCTGCTGTCAGTATAATAAAGGACCCCATGAGGAAAGCTGGGGTGGGACTCTCTTCTGAACAGCAGCAAAGACCACGTCTGACTGTAACTCCCCCCCCCACATGCTGCTGGAGGAAGGAAGGTGTCTGTAACAACTATCAAACTTCTCACCCTTAAACTCTTAAGCTCTGATCTTAGTAGTAGTAGTAGTTAATATTCTAAGTTAGAGCCTGTTTTGCTTGTGTGAAGTAGTTAATAAACAGTTGCTTGTAATGCTTATCACAAAGGTTGAGGGCGTTTTTTCCCCTTCTCCAAGAAATTTTAGATCTATATGTGGGCTCTCGGCTTTTAGCCAGAGTCAAACCATAACAGCGACTGAATTTCACAACTCCCTCTCCATCTTCTTTCAAGGAAAGCAAGCAGGTTTTTGTGCTGGCAGGGTAGGTGTGTTCATCTTTCACCTGTGCCTGAAGGGATTAAAACTTACATCTTGTAAATCCTGTAAGAATGCTTTTTTCACCATCCTGGCTGCTTAGTGTTGACAAGAGTCAGGCGCTTCCCGGTATTCAGGGATGAAGTCCAAGAACCTGTGAGCAGTTATGGCAAACTGTGCACCTACTCATTTTAGAAGCCTCAGGAATCACACCAAGGGTGGATGGAAGGCTTGAGGAACACAGTTTTGGCAATATATATGCAGAGTAGGAGCTTGGTAGGTGGTAATCATCTGTATGGCTATCTTAGATGGGGCCCTAAGAAAACATACTTGAGAAAATATAACCTTTTGGAATATCAAATTATCATCCTAAACCTATCAGTGAGAATTTCAATTAACTCTATTGAAGTCATGGGAGCTATTACACATCTTTGTATAATTCAGTGTAATCAAATCAGAATAGAACCTTGCCTCAGTTCTGCATGAGAAAAATAAAACAGACTGTTCATCTACCTCATATCTAAGTTAATACCTTCATTGTACTTTGAGTCTATATTAGTAAATTTAAATGGAATATTCCTGAGCATTGGAATTCGATCATTTATGATGTTAATATTTCCTTGCTGTGCCTTTGGCCAGTTCCAGCTATGCTATTCTCAGACTCATGGTGGAGTTATCTTGTAAGAGGGAATAGTGCAATATCTGATAATGTCCACTGTCTCTTCAAAAGGAAACAAGCTACATGAACGATATTATTGAATTATTTGCCAGTTGTTCCTTTACAGCTGGTGTCTGTGCCAGACACGACAGGCATGTCTGGGTACATCTAACATACTAGGAAATATGCAGCCTAGCATTCCTGACTTGAATTGGTGTGTACTCCAAACACAGGCTGCTCCTTCCTTACAGGACGGTGACCAAAATTGACATGGAAATTAGAGCCGTAAGCAAAGGGAGAATCCATCCAGGTGTTTAATTGAATTCTTTTTCAGTTCTGCAACTGTATCTACCTATTTTCCAAAGAGATTACTTCAAGTGAAACACTACTTGAAATGTAATCTTAGGAAGAGAATACCAGGCTGTATATTGCCTGGCTTGTTTTCCATTTTCCCTGTCTCCAGTGGGTGACCCCAATGTGTCAATATTTGGAATGACTAACATGTAAATACAGCCATACCAAGTTATGTCATGCAAAGAGACATTCTTTCTCACTGTTGATCTGATTGTTCAATTTCTTTTTCCCCCTGAGCCTCAAGGTGCCTGGAAACAAACCATGAAGCCAATCGGAGGAAGGATTCTGGACTCCTGACAAAGCAGTCTTGCTCAGTCTTGCCTTTGGGTCTCTTCCTTCGTTATGTGGTATTTTTCCTTTTTTAAAAATGTTTTTGTTTCTTTACTGTGACAGCATGGGCTGAGATTTTTGTACTAACAGACACATGTGCCATACGCCTGTTGTTTTCGAAGATAAATCGATTAATACAGGTAAAAGTAATAATTTAGTCGGGGAACCCAACTGCATAGAGACATATATGGAGGACGAAGTTGTGGACGCCCTGTCTCTAGAAGTGTTGAAGTCCAGGTTGGACGGGGTTCGGAGTAACCCGGTCTGGTGGCGGGTGTTCCGGCTCCAGGCGGGGGTTGGATCCGGCGGTTCCCTCACGCCCAGCGGGGCCCTCACGGCCCTCACGCCCGGGCCCCG
>WEIV01009487.1:0-20577 GCA_013390005.1 Calyptomena viridis
AAAAAAAAAAGAAGAAAGGAATTTGTAATGGGATATCAGACAATAAAACTACAATAAACAGGTTTAAAAAATACAACAGTAGAGGACATAAATGGTTCTGAAGGGAACAAGATTAAGGTTTTACCAGTGTCATCTGTGTTTGCCAGTCTATGGAAACCCACCTCACAGACTCAGGGACAGAGTCTGCTCTTGGTGCAGCCCACTTAAGCAGGAGCATCCCTCCACCCCTCAATAGCAATTGCTATCTAAAATAGCTGTATTCAAGCTGCAAGAGTCTTCTTGGACATTATGAAAAGGTTCCTCTCTGAGAGGCATCAGTCACTGGAACATGTCACCAGTCTCCGGGGTCATGGTGCTATCCAGGGTCACGGCACTAAATCTGTCAGAGTTTAAGGCACATCTAGACAATGTTCTTAGTCATATAGTTAATTTTATGCAGCCCCGTGAGAAGCAGGGATTTGGGACTTGATGATCCCTACAGGTCCCTTCCAACTCAAGATATTCCACAATTCTAGGACTCTTGTAGGGCAGGACCACATAGCAGCTGGGTCCAGTGAATATTCTGAGGACCCTCTAAGCACCCAGCTAATACAGTGCTATACCCATCACACTAATTTTATCTTTCAAACTCCTAAAGAAACAATTACATGAAGTATGAAGAATCATGCATGTGACTAAATGCATCTAGGATTAGCTTCTCTTTGTTTTTTTCCTCCCAAATGATCAACTCAATCAATGGATAAGCAGCAACTACTTATGTTTATCTCAAACCCATGCCTACCTTAAAGCAAAATTCAGGCAAACTGCTAATGCAGTTATCAACAACACCCAGAACAGACAATTCAAATTACGAGTCTTACATTACTATTAAACATAAAAGGTCTCTCTCTCGTGTATCCAGCTCATTTGCTGATACTAGATATTTTCTCAATACACATTTCCACAGGGATTCTGTCTTCCTCCTTACTCTGTGACTCAGGTTGCATTTACTGGGAAGAAAATTCCCAATGGGAACACTTGAGCTTTTATAATTCAGCTCCTTCTGGGAGTGATGTAGATAGAAATAATTTATCCTCAATTCTTTCCCTGCGAAAGTGTCTTGTACGTAGGCCTAGATCTATATAGGCCAGAACAATTTGAACTAAAGACTGGGAGTATAAAACATCAATTGGCTTTATTCTATATGTAAGTTGAAAATTAACATTCCTTGTCTGAATGACAGATACAGCTCCTTTGTCACCCATTTTAAGACTCTGGTGGGCCAGTCTGACAGTAATCCTGGTTTATAACCTTGCTGCTGCTCTCTGCTTCCTCACTCATCCCTTCCTCACCCTACACCTCAAACTCTCCTAAACCCCATTCCTGTTTCTGATACTCATATGATCTTCTGCTAGTCCAATTGCAATCAATAACTAGCAGATGACTATTATACAAAAGGCAAAAAAAAAAGTCACTTCTGAGTGACAGTTAGTTAGAATAGCTGATCTTCATATAGATAGGTTTTGAGAATTTTTTTTCTGTTGTTTGGGTTTGTTTTTGGTTTTTTTTTCCCTAGGGATACCACTAAAGTCATCAAAACCAACTCTGGAGATCTCTTGTAAAAATGGCAGTCCAGTCTGCATGCAGTCTTCAGAGCCCTTCTGAGCTTGGACAGCTCAAAGCTTCTGACATCTTGTGCTAGACAGGGAATCTACTACACAGGAACCCTTAGGGAATCTCTTACACAGACTCCAGCCAATAAGGCATATATTATTTTCTTCCCATCGAATTCCTTTAAAACAAGAAGAGCCATGTAAAGCTTCCTTATGGGAGGACTTGAAAGTTGATTAAGCCAGATGGCTTCAAAGACTTTCTGCAAACTTACTTATTTGTAAGAAAGGAAGAAGAAAAAAATCCTACATTAATTCTCCAAAGCTAGTAAGGAAACAAAGCTAACCTTCCTAAATATTCAGTGGTTGCGAGTATCTCTCTAAACATCCTCAATTAAGTAGTTTAATTTCCTGAATCTAGCTACTATTATCCCACACCAATTTAACTCTAGCTTTTAGAAAATAGTACTTTTTTTCCTTTTGCAATTAACAATAATATTATAAATTAAAATTTATTTCAGGTCCAAGGCTAAAAATGTTAGAGTTATGTACTGGTTCTGAAGTTGGAAACAAGACTGTTATTTTCAGCCAGCTACAGGCTTCTTATGATCTTCAACAAGTTAATTAAAGAGCAAACAGTAAGAACCTTTCATCTTTTTCTTTTCACTCTTTGGTTAATTAATACATATTAAGTTTTTGGGGTCAGAAATAATTGGGTTTTAATTCTACATTTATAGCTTGATAGGACATTCTGACCGCTGTGCTGTATTACCATACCTCACTTTACTTCAATATAGTAGCAATAAGAAAATGCTCCTAAAAGGTTACCTGCAGGACACAGCTAGGAGAGAATAGGAGAGGACTAGGGAAATTTAGACTAGTAAAAAAGAAGGATCCTTTAAAAGTGCACTTTTTAGTTCATTTATCATATGAAATAATTTTAGTTAATTTATTAGAATTTTAGTTCATTCATCCATATGGAAGCAGCTTAAGTAGAAAATACATTAAATACAAAGGCTAATGGTTCACTTATTGTTTGCAACAATTTAATATGCATCTCTGAACAGCTCTTCTTTGTTGAAGACACAAAGGATATCAGCCACAGGCTTTTGATTTCAGATGCAAGGTAGACAAGAGAGCCACATTCTGGTCCATGCATCCAGCCAGGACAATTTAACATGCAAAAGCAGTCCTCTTGGCCAGAATAAAGTGCAGATGGGCCTGGAAGTGGGAGATGTTTACTTGGAAATAGTATGTAAAGGGTATGCAAAATGATGTGGTGTGTCTGTTAGAGAATGAACTGTGACTCTGCAGAGTATAAACAGTGCTGAAAGGCACCTCCTTAGAGAGTAGAGTCTGTCTCGGTGACACACTGTTGAACTGAAGTAGAAGAAAAGGGGTACATGAAAGGAAAAAAAAAATCTATTCAGAAGCACAATACTTTCTTTCCCCACTCACAGCTACACATATATTTACCCGCCATCCTTTCATTTAAATGAAAGAAAGTGTGTCCTCTTTTTGTTTGTGTCAACATGAAACTTTGTAGGCTAATGCTTATGAACGCTGCTGTTTAGGAATTTCACGCTGCCAAGAAGTGAAACAATGATGAAGGTTGTCAGAAAGTGAAGTAGAAATATATATCATGGCAAAGAACAAGATAAATAATAGAGAGATGATAGAACGTATTCTATGAAATCCTGTTAGAAGTGTAATCTTCATGAGCATATGGGATTTGGATCAGAAACAGAAATCAAGTGTTCTCTTAGTATGTGCTCTTAATATCAGCTACAATAAACCTGCAGAAAATTTTGAAGTTAATTTGTTACAAACACTACTGGAAAATTATTTGCAAAGAATAAATCCCAACTCCAAATTCAACAGACTGTTTAACAAGTGGCATTTGCAAGGAAACCCTATAAAATTCCTGGTTCTATCTTCACAGTTCTTAAATTTAGGCCAAATTAATCTCTGTTGTGTTGCAGACAGTCCTCTTAAAAAAAAAAAAAAGAAAAAGCACAGCAATATTTGACTGCTAAAGTGACTTGAACTTTACTACAGTCCTAACAGCTTCATCATAACAGGAAAAATCCTGTATTTGCTAGAAGACTGTAAATATATATATATTCATCAACTATGTCATATTGATATTGAATTCTCACCTCTGCCACTGCTCACTAGCAGATAGTTGAATAGAAATTTTTTGCTTAAAAAGACAGCAGACAGGAATTGTATTAAGTGAACATATTTGGTGCAGTTCAGTTCATTAGAAATAAGATTCTCATCAGTAACTCCATCTGTCATCTAGAACCTCAGAAAAAAAATTAGTATAGCCATAGAATAAGTTGGATTTTTTCATATGGATGGCAATAAAACAAAATTAAGAAAACAATCAGAAAATCTAACTATTATTTCTAATAACACTTTATCCACTATTTGGAACGATGCACTTATACCAAATACTTATAAATAAAGATCCTGCCTGTATCTGTCATCACTTCTTTTCCCTTCCATTTAAGAACAGTGGGGCACAACAAAAATGATTACTGATGAGACACAATTCCAAAAGGCCAGGGAGAACTCACAAAGGAGTCAACCACCACTTTGCTTCTCTCATCTGTAGGTATGAGAACCACCCCTTGATGGGGCCGAGAGCATTTTTGTACATCATGGGCTTCTCTCAGGTGTAGGAGTTAGAAGTGGTGGCTCTTCCCAGTGGGGTCATTATTCTTTTACAATTGAAACAAAACATATCTTCTGTTCCCACTGCATCAGGGAGACAACAATCTCAACTTGCTGTCACTTTTCATTCTTGCAGGCTGCTTCTGTTTAAAAACACCTTCGCCCTCTTGACAGACCAGCACAGCTTCAACTCCAACATTGGAGTAAATACAAGATACTTGTCTAATATGTGCCAGAATTTGGACATTTTCAGAATGGTAAAATCAGGACAAAATAATTTCTCAGAAATAAAAACCCTATTCAGCAGTATTACAAAGGGGACAAAAACCCCAAAACAACACTAGCAAAAAAATCACTGCAGGAAAAAGTATCTCACAGATAATTCTGAATATCTACTAAGCAAACAAATTTTGATGAAAATTTTACTTGGCAGTAAAAATGTTCCAAGTAACAAAGAAAAAAGCTCACAACCAAAACCTCAGAAGAGATTCACCAGTGAAATGCTCCTTGAATCTACTCCAGTATTTCTAGTCTTAGACAAAAATATTTCCCTTTCAATATCATTGTCTATTAAATTAAATCCATCTATAATTTTAGTCACAGCTGTAATGAGAAAAAAATAACCCCATCACCTTAATCAAAGGCAGGATATTTCCACAATCTAAAGCTAATCTAAAAGCAGACAGATGGCTGTAAGAAAAGTTGCTTTTATCACACAACAGACAGATGTTTCTGAATTGTTTCTTGGTAATTGTCAGATAACCTTGCACATCTCACATGTGAGCTCTCTCTTAGCTTGTGGCTTTAACTGTTGCCACCTATGCCTTGAAAAAGCTGGCAGTTTGAAGATGGCAATGTCTTTGCACTGTGGAAGCTTTGCTGTAGCCACAGGAAGGAAAAGCAGCTACAAGAAAGTGCTGGAGCTGAAGGAACTGGGAGGTTCAGGTAACACAAAGATGCTCAGGCGTTGTCCCAATTCTTAAGTCAGCACACGCTCACTAGAAATACATCCCTAACTAAGCTTTGAACTTTTCTTTTTTTTTACTGTTTGTAAGGGAGCCAGAAATATTACTGCTGTAGTAGCAGTCCCAACCTGGGGTTTTAAGTACAAATAGAAGATTAAAATTTCAAAGCTAAAGCTAGATGCAGCAGACCATTAGGAAAACAGACACACACATATGTGTAGTTCACAGAAACACGTGAAAACTGGCAGCACACATTCAGATGCCATAAATCTGAATAAATCTCAGGCAAAAAATAGTGGTAGGGGAAAAAAAGCATAAAGCATTGGCTCAAATTCTGAAATGTAACCATTTACATTGAAACATCATGCAGGCTGTGAAAATCATACTGATGAGAAAAAAAACAGAACTGAGATGATGATTTACTTATAAAAATGCTAGTCAGTTCCATGAATAATTAAATCAATGAAAAGAATACAGACTTATTCTTCAGATGGAGATTTAATCTAGCCACATATGAGTTTCTGAAACATTCAACACTATTACATATTATTTATTATTCATCATAATGTGCTTTTAAATATTTGCTTAGCACACCTGCAGTAGTCTTTATTCTCTCTACATATTCACTATAATACTGTAAAAATATTTAACTTACTGTACATAATACATATTTAGGAATTATTTTGCATAAAGCTGTGAAGTTTGAAATTAGAGCTGCTTTTAAAAACTCAATATTTAATAACCATGAAAACTAGTGTATCTTTTTCACTGTGTAATGAAATCACACTGCCATGATGGATGCTATCAAATACTAAAGCTAGTATGTTTGACTCACCCAGTCAGATACATTCATGGTAAAACAGAAATCTGTATAAACTTACGAAAGTATAAAATCAACACAGCATTCCCCTGGTGAGAAAACAGGTACTCTCACATCTTTTTCAGTACTTGAGGGGGGTTTCTGTCAATGTAAACTGACAGAAATTCAATCTAGAGCCATATTCTGAATCATATCAACTGAGATTCCAGCCTGCTGACAACTATCACAGACTTCATTTTCAGTGATGCTTTTATTTCTTCCTCATGAAACCTGCAAATTGAAGGGGACTTTGAACACCAGTTGGGGGACACACCCCCCCAGTGTAGACATTTTCTCCTGATTTAAAAAGATGAAGTTATAGATGTTTAACGAAAAGAGCAAAACAGGTTTAAACCAAGGTTTGCCTTACCTTACTAATGAAAAGTATATATACACGTATACAAACTTTCATGTCTAATGTTTCCTTCAAACATATCTTCTCAGACCTTAAAGGCTACAAATCCAATTAAGTATCAGAATTATCTCTGAATTCCCAAGATCTATTTACTTTTGCAATTGTAACATGCGTTGAATAAAGACGCAACTTGAGACCATGGTTTTTCTTTAACCTACAGTCTCTTTCAAGATTTAAATACAGACAGAAGCAAGTGACTGTTTCTTCTCAAGGGTTTTAGAAATTATAAACAAAAATTAGCTTGATAATGAAAATAACTTGGACACTGATATGATAATT
This sequence comes from Calyptomena viridis, assembly GCA_013390005.1. Classification (NCBI taxonomy): domain Eukaryota; kingdom Metazoa; phylum Chordata; class Aves; order Passeriformes; family Eurylaimidae; genus Calyptomena; species Calyptomena viridis. The sequence goes on from WEIV01009487.1 coordinate 6,787, forward strand.
TTGCACAGTTTTTCACTGGGTCACTAATGTCAGAAGGACCACTGAAGGGCCTTGTTGTGGTTTTAAGGAGCCAGAGATTTTTTTTAGCTGGGGGGGGACTCTCTCTCTCTTCTGAGCAGCAGCAAAGACCACGTCTGACTGTAACCCCCCACCACACACCTGCCTTCCTGAGCTGCTGGGGGAAGGTGAAGGATCTTAAAAGGGAGGGGCGGGGGGAGAAAGGTGTCTGGAACATCTACCAAACTTCTCACCCTTAAACTCTTAAGCTCTGATTTTAGTAGTAGCAGTAGTAGTAAATACTTATATTCTAAGTTAGAGCCTGTTTTGCTTGTGAGAAGTAGTTAATAAACAGTTGCTTGTAATCCTTATCACAAAAGTCGGAGGGTTTTTTTTTCCCTTCCCCGACAAATTTTAGGTCTATGTGTGGGCTCTCGGCTTTTAGCCAGAGTCAAACCATAACAGGCTTCTGTCAGCAGCAGTTGTGCTTCATAACACAATGTACATCAGAGGATGTACAAAGAATGGTGTCAGAGACATCCTTCTGCATCTAGTGCTATCCAACAATCTGAGCAGCAGTCCAAATGAGGAAGTAAAAAGTAAGTTTATCAAATTTACAAATTACTTCGAGCTGGGACTGTTTCTTGTAATGCCCACCAGCAACTAAATACAATAACAATCGTTGAGTGCCAGCATATTCCTGTCCAGTAGCTGCTATGTGCCTGACAGAACACACAGTGCCTTAAGCTCAATTGTTGCCACATGCCATGAAGGTGTCTGATTTTGTGTTTCCAAGAAGCCACCAACAGCCAATTCACACTTTTTTCCTTTTATTGAATTCTCTCCCTTAACACAGATACATGCATTTCAAAAGTCACCTGCCCTCCTGACTATGAACAACCCCATAACCAACACAAAGCACACACTGCAACTGATGGGTTTCAGTTCGATCATATTTCCCTCTTAAATACAGAGATACACATTGCTTTGAACATCTTAGATTCTATTGAAATGAATGCTAGTTAAACAGAGTAGTAGTTCTGGTTTCAGAACAGCTTTTGAAATCTACGTCATAATTAATTGCTGTTGGCAATTTATTCTTTTTATTCACTCAGTCCAATGGAGATATTTATACTAAAATTTGTGGATATTTGAGCAGATCTGTAATCCTCTTGGTGGAATGGTCAGGTAGTTAATTATGTTTAAAAGACAAGAAAATTATACATGCAAAACTTAAATTTTGCTTATATGTGTGTACATATGTTTCTGAATATTTATATTAGGAAAAAAACAGGCCATCTCTGAACAATAATGTAATAGCAATTTGGAGAAGATAGCAGACAAAGTAATTATTTCCTGTGAAGAGAAGTTCACTAAATAGATGGGAGTGCAGTAATTGAGATGAAATCGAGCATTTGAAAATTATACTAAGTAGCAAGGAAAGTTCACAAAGCTCTTCTTGAGAGAATTCTTTCTAAGCTGTCTACTGCATCAGCTTCAAGTGCATTTACTTCATTTGGCTACCATTTCAAGCATCAAGTTTTTTTCCTTCGTTAAAGAGTCAAAATTCTCAGCCTTGTTTAAGGTCAGCAATGGCAAGTAAAATGAAATTTACCAGTTAGCTGTGGTGGCATTACTCCGTCTGCAAATTACCCACTTTTGAAATACTGGCAGGTAATACTTCTAATCACTTTAGATCTTCTAGAATCGCTATCTTATCTATTTTTCTCTGCTATCCAGGGAGTTCTGTCTTTGTATGTAATGTAAAGTGGGTGTATATGAAATACACACTTTTCGTAGATTTCTCACAAAAAATTTAATCACAACTTAGATTATTATTGAGTATGCAATTGATTTGAATCACATTGTGTCAATGAAAACCAAGCCTTTAATTATCTGCTCAAAGTTGGAAATTCCCTCTCAGACAAGCACATCTTTAGCTGCACAAACAAGTATAATGGAGAAATAGAGCCAACAAATTCTCAAACTAAAATAATTTTGCAGATTTCCCATTTCCTTAATAAAATCATACAGATTTGAAATTCTGTACATTTAGATTAAGGCAGAGTGATAGGACAGAATATAGAGTAATATTTTAAACCACTAGGATAGATGAAAGCTTTAAAAGTACAGTGTTTTTCCTCATAAGAATATTCATACTTCAATTTTTTTCCAACATGATATCAGTCCCTACATCATTGTCCTTCTTAATCAAATACAGAAATTAAATCAGAGGCGCTGATGAGGAAAACCTCAGCAGAAATGCACTTAAGCTTATTACATAATACTTTCTGATTAGAGACCCAACATCACTTCACAGATTGAGATACATGATTATATTTTCAATTTGGTATGACTGATATCTTTTATTTTCATTTCAATAAATGAAATTCCTACCTAAAAGTTAGAATGTAACCCAGAACTGATCTGCACTCCCAGGACTGAAATTTTACAGAAAACTATATGGGTACAGTGTGAAATTTTCATGTTTGTGTGTTTCCCATTCAAATACTTGAAGTGCTTTTTCTTGTAAAGGTCAGCATAGATTTTGAGAATTCATGGAGAGAGGAAAAAGATGAAAGTTATTCAGATAGAGAAATATAGCTACTGGGAACAAAGAACATCTTTGGAAGTTACAGGGTCCACCATTTTGTTCCACTCATTATAAATAAAACTCTCATTTTGAAATTCAAAATTATATGGTACAGTGATTTATCTCATATTGCACTTGATATCTTTCTGTAGCTCTATTTGAATCTTATTTTGGAACATCCAAAGAGTTCTTCCCCATGAAGGTAAGAAAAATAGTTCTATATTTGAAACATTTATATTTAACTTTTCCAGAAATTGTCAGTCATACAACAGACTCTGTTGCTGTATAAATACAGTATCTTTGTAAGATACTGTTCTATCTTTGTGGAGGGGGGTAAAAGGGAATTCTGGGTTAGCTGTGTGGAATATGTGCAGAAATAAATATACTGTGGTATGAAGTATGGCTCATAAATCCATAGTATTATGACTGCCTTATTAATCAGTTATTCCAAGAAAGCAGTTCTCCTCAGTGTATCACTGAATAGCTTCATCATAATATGGATACTGCAAAAGAAATCCTTTAGGAAAATCAAGTGTTAAATGTTAATTAGTGAATAGGTTAATTAAACTTTTTAGTTGATTAGCCAGTAGTTAATTTTCACTAGGTTTTAACACAGGATGCGCCTCTTCATACCAAGAGAAAACACATCTTAAAAGAGCCCTTATTGTACTGGGTTGATCATTTGTCCTCTAGTGAAAATGTAAATACCTTAGCCATTAGGTAGGTAAAATTACAGATTTTAAACTGCAACGTTTACCTTTTAATTCTGCAACTGAGAGGAAAATATTCCAGGCAAAAAGAGCTGGACAAAACAGATCCTCTACACTGGTGCAATCTATAGTGACGCAGGAAGAAAACGGAGCCTTACTGCTTTTATGGAGTACAAAACTTACAGAGACACAGCACAAACTTGCACGGCCTCCTTCTTATCTCAACTAAGAGGAAGATGGTAGAATACACTTGGAGAGTGGGAGCTTCACTCAGCTAAATTCCTTCCCATAATGCAGTGTGCAAAGAGAGTTTAGTGAGAGGACCTGCCTGCTCCCTGAGTGTGTGGGACAGATTTCTCCCGCTCACAGGATATGGAGTTTCAGATGCCAGGTAACAGGCTTGGGGTACAGCCATCTGCTGGACCATTTGGCCCTTACTTGTTCTTTTTCTGGTTTTCATTTCAGGTCTTGCCTGATGAAAAGTATTTCTGACCCTCTCTTCCTCTGGAAGGCTTGGCACCAAACACAGAGAGGGAACACACAGAAAAGCACGCAATTGTTGTCTAGATGGTACTTAATGGGCCATACATTACACAAACAGCATGAAGGCAGTCCACAAGTGTAAAATTAAAATGATCACTTTGTAGGAGGATTACCAACTAACTCCTGCTACCATTTCAGTTTTGTATTCACAGACTGACTTCAGTGCTCCCTAGCAACGCTTCCTTCCCACAGCTTTCACACCTCTCCACAACTTGCGTGCACAGTGCAACTGGCACTTCCACACCTCTTTCTCTGCTGAAGATTTTTCCTTCAAACCCAAATCAGTGGATGTTTATGTACAGGACAGCTGGTCCACATGTCTGTTGCCACCCTGAGCCAAATCTGCCTTTTCCACACATCTTTCCAAGCAAGTAAATGAGAGTAGCAGTAAATCCACTGGCACTGCTATCCACTTGGTACAATTAAGTGTGGTGAAAAAAACACTGCATTGCACAATTGCAAGGGCCATTATCTGTACCTGTGCATCAGATACCTCCAAGTGGCACAGCACCCAGCATAGTACCAGAATTATTTTATTACTCCCAGGTCAGAATTCCTGCATAAAACAGGCTATAACACTAAGTACTCAATTTATATGAAACTCTTAAATTGTAAAAATATGCCTCCATAAGGCTGCTCTTTAACTCTTCAAACACAGGTCCCCTAGACCAAATCATTTAAAATGGCTTCTTCATAAATTCCTTGGTACATCTTTGTAAAGAGACAATAGTGGAACTGAAAGAATTTACCTGCAGTCAGGTTGTGGTGAAATCAGGCCTCAGCTGTGAGCCTGCAAAGCATGACATGCATGTGCCATTAAACATTGCTCAATTCCATGCTAGGGCACCATTCAAAGACTGAAACCTTTGCGAGTCTAAGAACTAAACTGTTTCAATAAAAATGGAAAGGACCTATTTGCTGCCTCCTTAATAACAATAAATATTTTTTTTAAAAAAAGCTATGTAAAAAATACTGTATGAGAAGGTAAAATTGTTCAATACATTAAGAACTAAATGGGGCTTGAAGTGGTTTTAATGGTGAATCAAAAACTACATACAGCCCTGATTGTTACATTCTTTTTCATCAAAGCAGCTGACCTCCAAAGGTGACCCTTAACATGACAAGGAAATCTATTGATTCCAAAGTGAGTAGTGCTGAAGGACTACTCATGGAGCCACAGAAAGCTGCAAGATGACTGCTACCCTTCGAAACTCAGATACTTTTATAAATGTCTAAACATGGAAACAAGCCAAAACCACTTTTTGCACCCACTTTGTAGGCAAACAGCTTGGCTAGAAGATAAAACTCCTAACAAAAGATGTGAAATCTCTAGGTGTCAGATTCTAAGTGTAAAATGAGTGACACACAGTTATGATGCACAGAAACTATTTGTGGGGGATTGCAAGGAAAGGGAGAAGTGCTCAATGGCACACTCCCACAGGCATCAGCAGAGCTGTCACTTGAGATGCTCTGGGGTTGATGGTGATCCAAAGGATCCCCTGAGGCAGAACAGGGTGCTCACAGGCAGCCTCCCCATACAGTGCTGCTGTGGCTTCTGCTCTATAATCACCTGTAGGATTTTGAAAGCTCCCTCAGTGTCATCCAACATCAGCCCTCAAGAGTCTTTAGGTCTGTGCAGAAGGCAGTTGTAAATAGGAAGGATGCACTATCCTTTCTCCCAGCTCTTGCTCTGAGAACAAGATGGAATGTGGAGAGAGGATGTCAAGGCAGAGCTTAACACACTCAACTATGTACTCTACAGAACAAGCATTTTGAATTATTGCTGTGTTTTGCCAGATCATTAAATTCCTCAAATGGTAGGACAGGAAGAGTCCGAGTCTGGAGAGCAGGAGAACTGGAGCCAGGAGAAACTGAAGTTGCACCCAAGGAGAAACAGGCAACAGAATGCACAAGTCTCACTGAGAGGCCAGAAAGGGAATATGTAAAGCAAAAGAATCACAGCATCTTGCTGCAGTTATCCCTGCTTACCTCCATGCCTGAAGAATAGTGGAAGAAAGGAAGGAATATTTTCAAGAAGGAGAAGACACAAAGCATCTCCCAAATCCTCTATTGAATGGGGATACATGTGACACTATGCACTGGACTAGGGAGTACAGTACACAGGCTGTTCACAGATCCATACCTTTGGATACACCTAATGACAGCAATTCCAAATGAGGAGATAATGAAGATAGGAATTCACTTCTCATTTTCTTGCTGGTTTTTTTTGCTTTTGTAAAATACAGTCTTTCTTCTCATTATGCTAGATGTATATTATGAGACATTGTGTATTCTTACCAGACTGCCACAGTTTAGAAGTCTAGCTCACCCCTCTAATATCAAATGAGAAATTAAGCTTTTATAAAGATGTCTCTACAAAACAGCATTGCGTTATTGGTCTGAATAATGAAAAAGTGGATTACATTCCTTTTGCCCACCGAAGCTGTCTGTCACATGCAGTACAGATAGTGTCAATACAATGGTTAACTGCAGTGACTAAAAATTAGCTAAGAATGTTTTCTGATGCTTGGATGGTATTTGTTGCTTTCCTAATGCTCCCAGAAAGAAACTCATAAGTTACACTCTTCCGATTACAATCAAATAATAAAAAATTCTCTATATTAATACAGGTATAATTTGGAAACCATTCTTTGTTTTTTCATGGTTCAGTGATAATACCATTTTCTACATCCTGCATTTGAAATCCTTTCCAAAGTGCTTACCTACTTTCTGCCTAGGACATTAGAATACATGGTTCAATAAAAACAAAAAAACAAAGCCCAGGGTGATAAACTTGAAAAAGCAGGCAATACACTATTACTAAAGCTGGATCCAGATTTTGTGATAGAATTTATTCCACTGAAGTTTGGATCAGAGCACTGAAACCGGTATCAAGTATAAACCAGCCTTAATGCTTGATGTACAAAAAAATCCTCTGACTTATGGGAAGACAAATTTTTGATTGCATTTGAATTTATCTGATCTGTTTCTGTGGAAAGAAACAAAACAAAAACAAACAACAAACCCCAAACACACACACAAAAAAAAACCCAACAAAAAAACCTTCAAAGCAACTCACTCCAAACCACTTCTGGCTATAGGACAGATCAATAGCAAAAAAAGATTATGGTTACTTCAGGGACATCTGAGCCAAATTTAAGTCTGTGCTGGAAAAGACACTTGAAAATTGCTGTAAAGAATAGTTTTATAGTAGAGTAGTCACTACTACGTAGATCAAGATAAAACTGCAATTCAGTTTTTGATGTTCTGCAGTGTAAGATCAGACATAAAAGAAAATAAAGTGTAGTTTGCAAAGAGCAGCAGGAACTAATGTTGCAAGCTGGCTCTGTCCTGCAAGGACTGAATTTAAAATAAAGGGAGGAGCCCTATATAATGGGGGTGGGGATTCTTTTATGTCAGAAGAAATTGATTAAATTAACTGATGCAAATGAGGAAAGTATCCAATAAAATAAGATAGTCCTGGAAATGTGACTTAAAAGTCTTTACTCAGCTTTCCCAACCCTCTAAACTGATGCCTTGGATTACAATAAGAAAAGCCATCAGGATTGAGGAAGACGCAAAGCCAGGAAATGGTAATATTTTTGCTGAAGTTTTGATAGTTTTCATTCTGAAGGACCACATTAGACTTTAAAAAAAAAATCTGAAAGCTCACTTTTCTTCAAGGAAAATCTATTAATGAGTCGACTTCCAGTTAAAGTGGAGACTGACTCTATGACCTACCCCATTAAATATGCCAGGGGCACACTGATACTGGCATTTCTTAACTTGATTCTTGACTTAAATGCCCTTTTAACGTGCTCATTAGTGAAATTTTCTAATTAAAAAATGCAACAGCCAAAAAGACACCCTCTCTTACACAAGTCACATGGAACCAACCTGAACACCTACACGGTTCATTAGCTGAACTGGCAATTTCAGATCCCAGAGCAGTTCTCTACCACTTCTGCTAATTGAAAAACTTGTAACAGAAGTAGGCTGTTATCTTTTTTATACACCTGTCACAAAAGGCAGAGTATAATTCATTCTATGGAAATAAAGTTTTAACTGCCTAGAAAACCTCAGGAATCCAGAGGCTTAGAATAATTTGGCCATTTGTTAAGAATTATGGAGGAAAATATTGTCATAAGATTATCTGTCTGCCCCCTTCCAGACGCTTCCTGCCTCCCCCTTTTTTCACCCTTCAACATTGCCATCTGCCATGGTCAGGTAGTGTGTCATTTGGCTTCATACCCTCTTCTATCTCACTTTTCTTGTGCCATGTTCTCACCCCTTTTCATTTAAATCATTCATCTCTGTCCTTCCCTTTGTGTTCAGCAAGGTCAGGATCTGACAGACAGTGATACCATTCCAATATGCAAGTTATTATGTGATCTAAAAGTGTGATCTGCATTTAAATGCAATGTCCCCCCCCATCTGATTCACACATTATTACTATAATAGGTTCAGTGGTGGTGTGTTATTTTCAAAAGTTTGGGTTGTTTTTTTATTTGTGACAGTTTCTAAAGCACCATGGATTCTTTTCAAAATGATCTGGTGCCAACATGAACTACAATACCTGCAGGACACAGCAGATATTGTAACAGTACTTTCTACCTTCTCCATATATTTCTCTACATTAGCAGTAATTTATTCCTCCTCCAGACTTCTCCTAGATTTGAGTTATCTTACACATATACTCTCATCTATAGCAAAAGAGTATCTTCAGACTGCTGTCATTGTCACAAGACAGCCTCGTATCACAAAGCAGGAGCAAACCATTGGATCTTTTGATGATGATGATAATAATATAAATCCTAATAAAGAACTGAGAAACAACGTAAGCAGATGAATGAAATCTAGTAAAAATTTGCATTTGCCCTCTACTTGAGCTTGTATCATGGCAATGTGCCAGCGATCAAGGACAGACATCAACTTTCCCCTCTCAGTAACTCCAGGAACCAATTCATCTCTCTCTTTCATGTCACTTTGGGCTGGTTCTGGCTGGGTTAGAGCTAATTTTCTTTGTGTTAGCTGGTATGGGGCTTTTTTCTCACCATCCAAATTTATTTAAACTGGCTATTTAAATTAAATCTATTTTACTCCAGTCAAGTCTGTTTTGTCTGTGACAGTAATTTATCAGTGATCTCCCTGTCCTTATCTCCACCCACACGCTTTTTCATTTTGTTTTCTCAGCCTGTCCTAACTGAGAAGAGTGCAGCAGGGGCCTCTGGCAGCCAGCCAAAGCCAAACCACCACAATATCTTCTGAGAGCATCTGTGCCAAAACTGCAGAAATACAGCCCGAGTGAAGACTGGAATATCCTTCAACATCGCCACACGCTTTGTGAACTGAAGGATCAACACCAAATACCTGTATCGGGTTTGCATGATCAAGTTTTGGTAGTGGGGTGGATACAGGGGTGGCTTCTTGTAAGAAGCTGCCAGAAGCTTCCCCCACGTCTGGCAGAGCCAATGCCAGCTGGCTCCAGGATGGACCCAGCACTGGCAAAGGCTGAGCCCATCAGGAGTGATGGTAACACCTCTGTGTATTAAAGAAAGAGAAAAAATTTGTTGGGCAGATGAAAATTGCAGCCAGAGAAGAGCAGAGTGAGAACATATGAATAACAATGAAGACACCAAGACACCAGAAGGAGGGGCAGGAGGTACTCCAGCCCCAGAGCTGAGGTTCCCCTGCAGCCCATGGTGAAGACCATGGTGGAGCAGCTGTGCCCCTGCAGCCCATGGAGGAGCACAGGGGAGCAGAGATCCACCTGGAGCCTGTGAAGGAGCCCACGCTGGAGCAGGTTTTCCCAGCATGACTTGTAGCTCTGTGAGGGACACAGCTCTGTGCCTGAAGGACTGCAGTCCATGGAAAAATGACCCACATTCCAGAGGTTTGTGAAGAACTGTTGGCCTTGGGATGGACTCACACTGGAGAAGTTCATGAAGGACTGTCTCCCATGGCAGGGACCCCACGGGAAGCAGGGGAGCAGCAGCAGAAACAACAACTGACCATAACACCCATTCCTATCTCCCTGTGCTGCTATGGGGGAGGAGGTAGAACTTGGAAGGAGGAAGGTGTCAGAGGATGGTGTTTTTAAGATTTTACTTATTATCCTTCTCTAATTCTGTTAAGTAATAAATTTAATTAACACCCCCACTTTAAATCTGTTTTGCCTGTGATGGTGATTGGTGAGTGATCTCTCCCCACCTTTATCTCAAATCATGAATCCTTTGTTATATTTTCTCTCTTCTGTCCAGTTGCAGAGGAAAGCGATAGAGCAGCTTTAGTGGGTACCTGGTGTCCAGCCAGGTTCCACCCACTAGAATGTCCTATGTAGACTGCACTTATTACAAGAGGACTATTTTAAGAGTGATATGCTAATTATTTACCATTCATTCAGCAAAGAGGATAGTATGGGATTCAGCTATATATAAGTTTTTATTTAATGTACAAAATAGTCATTAAAAAAATTACGTTGGTGTTTCTCGTGATTTAAAATTTAAAGCATTATTGATGCATTTCTATTTTAAGATGAAGTTTCTTAGCCACTGGAGTTACGAAGAAACTTCCCCTCATAAAATACAATTTGGTGCCATTTTATCAGTGGCACCAAGTGCTCAACATCCATTCCACAGGCACAAAACCCACATTTTAAAATAGATGTCGGCTTCCCTATCCATACCAACATGCATTTGCTGCATGGCCTAATGACCATATCGGCAATGCAAAACCTGATCATTTACCACTAATAGCCATCTTCTTACTTAGGTTGCCTGATATATTTGAATGTCAACGTTCTTTTGCCCTCTGCCAAAAATAAAGCACTTATCAGACATATAAATGGGTAAGCTCTCAAAAAGTTCTTCAAAGACCTTCACATTATAGAATTTCATATCATAATATTATCATATTGTATGACATTATTTCTAATCCCACAGGTAACAATGACAATCTGCCTTGATAAAGAACTTTTGGTACATACAATGTTGGTACCTGGACATCTAGCATCCAGATGCAAAGCAGCCCAAAGCTCGTTAGCAACAGTTATTCTCTATGCTGAATATGAAAGGATTATGCAATTCAAAAAGGTGTTCCTTTCCAACCTCAAGACAGCCAAGGAGACTCTAAGCAAGCACAGAGGTACTCCTGAAATCCTGCCCTCATCTACAGCCTGAACACAGAGACAGGAGAAGCACAAATGAAGCCATTTTTTGATCACAACCTGAAAAAGAAAGTAATCACACTTAAATAACCCTTCACAACAAAAACCATTCATCCAGGCATTAGAAGACTGAGACCAAATATCCTTCTTGGTCTGAAGGAGATTAAACCAACATCTCTAAGCTTTCTATGAGCATATTTACAGTCAGGCAACGCATAAGGTTGAAAGAGGTACCTAAGCTCTTCTCAGTGAAGCTGTGATATTGTTGAAAAAAACTGAAGTTGTGTGAAAAAAAGGAAGTCTGGTCTAGTCTCTAGTTTGTATTTGAAGATAAAACATAGCAAACCTCCTCTCTCCTCCTGCTGCAGCAATTTCAAACAGAATAATCGCAACTGCACAGTAGTGCCCGCACACATTCAACTCACACCAAAGCTATCATACCCATTAGGACTTGTCAAGGACCCCTGCAGAGTAGCATATAGCTTCAGATTTCTGATTGGGCTTAAGTAGGATTTAGGTGTTGAGCTGATCAGATGGAAGTAATTACAGCCATAAAAATGTGTAAAAGTAGCCGTTTTGAAAACTCTCACGTCGAAAAAGAACTGCTAATGAACTGAGACCGACTTAAGAGTTCATCGACAACTGATTGGAGCCTTTCACAAGCCAAATTAAGAAGCCAAGCTTCAATTAAGAAGATTCCATTTGTCAAATTGCACAACTAGATCCTAAACTAAATCCATGTGTATCACACAGAGAATAAGCAGCTCTGATGCTGGTTTTCCCTGTTGGCCATATAACTCCACCAAGCATTAAAGCCATCCGTGGTGATGAGTACTTGACTCGCAGTGTATCCTCACAATACTTCTATTCCTTTGAGTGAGATGTGCTCAGACAGCTATTGCAATAATTCCTGTACTCATCCTTGTCCTGCTGCAGTGAATACAAGTCCTCTGTGACAGTGGCTCTGTATCTCATTAGGTAGATGTGTTCTGTATGTTAGTGACATTCTCCAGTAAACTAGAAGACATTTGAAACACAAGAACAGAGCAAGGCTTAAATTAGAGAGCAAGTAATTCTTCTTTAGATTATAGTGAGTCTTTTAAGGTTTATTTGATGTACAATAGGCTATTCTTCAAAGTCCATTGGAAAAATGGAGGAAGGACTTTGGCCTCAGCTGTATTTTTGTTCCATTCCCTGCACATATTTTAACTTAAAAACAAGACGTGTGGTTACAAAATAAAGAGAAACTGAGATCAGTCTTACAGGACCCTCTACTATCATTTCACCTCAAATCTGTTGAAAATGCATACTGCTTAGCTCATCAGAAATGTGACATTGTTATTGGACATGATCAAGACAGATGAACATCCATCCAACTTTACAGCTGATTGTTCTATCAGCTAAACAGAAAACTATTTTCTTCCTATTATTCAACACATTTTTGCTTAAATTAAAATATTAATGTGAAAAATATGTATTTTCCTTTGAATATACCCAAGAGGCTTCATGAATTAAGATGACACTGTGCTACAATCAGTGAAGGGTTTAAAAACAACCATACTCTTCACCATAGTCATCACAAAATTTGAATCACCTGAAAAAGGAAAAGAAACTTTGCTTTTAACCTATCCTCCTACACTTCATTTAGCTGCATTCTGAAAATAAATTCTATTCCCTGATGTGAATTTCCCTCACCCGTCCAACATTTCAAATCTACATAACTTAATCTATACACTAATGGACTCCTAATTTTCTGGGGTAGTCAACCACACAAGACACTAACACAGATCATTAAAAGAAGTGAAAAATCTAAACAAAGACATAACAATTAATTCTGTGCAAGCAATAGCTCTACCACAAACCTATGAAAAAATATTTATAGCATTGTTTTTCCAAGCAGGGTGTAATTTCAATAGCTGATTCTTCCACCAGTTTATTTTATGACTGTCACATTACTAATGTTTTAAAGAAACAGTCTCTAAATCTGTCCAAATCTCAATTTTTTTTTTGTTGTCTCTCTCTTAACCACAGTTTAGGCAGATTATTCAACCACTCACTTGGCCTTGCTTCATTCCTGCCTAGTGCCTCTGAAGTTAATTCCCAGTGGTGCTTTATTTATCCTCTGACACAAAATTTCATTACACTATGCCAAGCTGCTAAGGGTTTGGGATAGGGAAACTTTATCCAGGCATAGTATCGAACTTCACAAAAACCCCAAAGTATTGCATTATACCATTTCGGTCCACTCTTCATTCAAGTACCGCACTAAAGGGCTAAGGGTGACTTCTGTAAACTGCTATTATTGGCTGCTCTGGTAACAGGAAGCTGTAACAGTAGCTAACTAACCCAGAAATACATGTTTGTCTCTTCTCAGCCACCCTCACACAGTTGCACAAACAGAAAAAGAGCAGGAAAGGAGATTTGTCTGTGAGACCGCCTGTACAACATGAATGGCAGTAGTAAGACTGTTTTAATGGGATGGCACAAAGGAACAGAGTTACAATACCATGGGAATGAAACTGCTGTCATATCTAAGGCTCAATGGAAAGAGAGTAGCTTAAAGTCACTGTTAAATCATAGAGCAGAGAATGAACCAGAAGAGTAGCAATACATATAAAATGTGCTTTTACTTAGAACTGAAAGTGGGTATTTGATTAATTGTAACACTGTGAAATATGCAGTACAAAAATGTCAGGAGTTTTCCATCTACCAGCTAAAATCCCAGGACCAAAAGCAGTTCCATTTCAGTGGTTTTTTTTTTTTTTTTGGGGGGGGGGGGGGGG
>WEIV01009487.1:20594-36031 GCA_013390005.1 Calyptomena viridis
TTGGTTTTTTTAAACAAATATCTTGATTCATCATCTCTGGCTGCTCTGTAACATTCATGTTGGCTGAAAAAAACTTCATTATCTACTCCTGGTAATTGAGGGTTTTTTTCTTTTTGATAAGCAATTCTAGATGACTCATGAAGTGTTAATCCCAGCAAAAGAATGAAATATTTTTTTTTTAATTGCATTTTTTGAGGCTGTCATAGTCTAGAAAGCACCAGTAAGGCATGCATGTAACTTAGCATCAAAGAGTCTGAATTGTTTTCCCTAAACTCAATGTATGTCCTAGATATTTACAGACGTAGATAACACTCTTCATGAAGCACGGCAGCAATTTCATCAATACAGGACTTCCAATACCAGCAGATTACTCCACTCAATGTTAAATTTTTAAGATAAAGTGCATTTCCTCAAAAAAAATTTTCAAATAGTCCTTTTTTTCCTGAGGGCATATTTTCCTCAATCATTCAAATAAATATATGTGTGGCACCTTCCAATTATTTCACATTGCATTCCTATTTCTTGCCTACATTTTAATCAGTTTCTCCCATAATTACCTATATTGTTGAAAATTTTGAAATTAAAAGCCAGAAAGTGAATGAGCCTTGTAGTTAAGCAACAGTTTTATTCAGAAATTATTTTTTTCTTGTTAAATGGGTGTAGTTTGGCAAAGTATAAAGCCACTGTTGATTGCCTTCACATGTATGTGTGTGCATTTGTGTGTCTTTCGGCAGGTTCCTCCTAGGCTCTACAAGTACAGACATATCATTTTCCACAAAAAAATAAAACTAACTTTAAAAAGCACACGAGTTACATAGCTACAAACTAATGTCCAGATCTTAAGCCTATATTAAGTCAAAGATTTGGTCTTAATAGTGTATTCTTTCAGGATTTCACCAAAGATATGACTTCCAAACAGTACTGTGAAAAAAAAAAAAAAATAATATGCAGAAATGTAAAACAAAAGTATCATTTGTTCCCTTTGGAGTCCTTTCACTCATCTCCTTTGTTAAGGTCCCTTCAGTGCCTGTTAATTAATTGCTGTGATTGAGGTCACGTTTGAAGATGATATGGGTTAATTTTAGACTCTCTTGAGTGCAGACCAAGAAACTCATTACTGTTACTGACGCCAGAATGTCAAGTTAGCTAGACCTATAATATCTCAGGCTTTCAATGATATTGACCTTTCTGTAAAGAAGAACTGCCTAGGCCTATGTCACAGAGGTCTGTGCTCCCAATACTTTTTAAATTTCTTTGGTTCTGTTGCCAGATTATAAATTACAAGTGAGAGCTCATTGTTTCTAATTAGTCTGGTGTTCTCCAAGGAGGCTAGTGAATATAATACAGCAACACATGTAACTAACTTCCACTCAAAGTGCTTTTAGCAGAAAACCAATTAAAAAGAAAATGAAAAGAGAAAAATTGCTCAGTGCTTACTCCCTGCTCACTACTGCCTTATTAGAAATTACATGATTAGACTGTTGGCCAGCAATAATCTTACTGATTGGAAGCTAAGTTTATACTTGTTAAGTGTATTATAAGGGAAGTTCATACTTAATTTATAAGATGTGTTTGCATTACAAACATTTCATAGCAAGTCTGAAATGATTACATACTACTCTACACCTACCACTTACAAAGTGACAAGCAGCAAGAGCAACCACTTCTGACATCTTTAGTAGCAGAGTTAAAAAGCAAAGACCAATGACAGGTCAGTGACTAAAGCCTTGATTCCCTTGAAGACAGGGAATAGTCAATTCCTAAACTGTAGAAAGGAAATATTAGCCTTTATTTCCTCTAATAAAAATAGAGGAATGAGTTGAATCATAAACATGGAGGGGAGACTGAAGTCCCCAAGAAATGGAAATCACACATAGTTTGAATAGTTGCAGTTTGTGTTGGTGTGTCCAAGCCGTCTTTAAAGCAGCTGGGCCTGGCTAGCAACAAACATCTGCAACTGATGAGCTCTGCAAAAACTTCACAAGTGTGGGAGACTTATTCAGCTACTTTTAGGAAGCTCTGCAGTACTCTTACTACACCACTGTGTAATGCAAAGTCCCACAGTAGAGTCCTTTGTAATATGCTTATATAATGGACAGTAATGGCAATAGCTGTAGAACAGGCAAACCTTAAACCAATTTTAAAAATGGGATTTAGCCAGTTAATCCTATTAGGTCTTTCAGGCACTGTTTTGGTTTGAGTTCTAAGTGCTTCAGAAACACTGGGCCCTCCTCTCTTTTCTGAAGACCTATGTGGCCATATACAGAGAGATATAAACGTTATAAAATACACAATTCTAAAAGAGTAAATGTGACAATGCAAACTGCAGTTTATCATCTGTTCATGACAGATACTTCAATATAGTGCATTTGCAGGTCAAGTCCTCTGTGGCTTATGTAAAGAAACCGCCTCTTGTAATACAAGTTTTCACTGATCAATCAAGCCACTAGTCCCTAAAAGTTTAACATTTTTTCCTTAACCTGAATTTTGTCAGAATCCAAGTTTATAAAGGCAGCCCCACTGTATTTTCCTAGAAAGTTATCTGAAACAGCCAAACTTGAATCCCATGACATTCTTGTAGGCAGGCTCAGCAAAATACCGAACAACAAAAAAAAGTGCTCAACATGGAATCCTTTATTCTCACTAAAAAGATTTTTGGCACTACTAGCATAACAAAATTTAAGAAAATCCTTGAACACTTCGTTAAATATGAGTCAAATTCCCCCAATAAATGTAGCCTCCAGCCATAAACAATAATGGCAAATAATTCAGATTATCCATTCCAAGTTACCAAATTTCTGTTACACTTGGGTATGCACAGACAGTGATTCCTAATCTGGTCAGAGTAAAAGCATTCAAGAGTAATACTAAGCTTGATTTCAAAAAGACTGGATGGTAGAATTTAAACATTAAATATCCCAAACTCCTCCAAATTTTTGTTTGATTGTTCATTCAAAAGGACTCTATTTTAAAGAGTCCTTTGGAACTCTTTAAATTTCTACATTTCTACAATTTTTATTGAGGCTATTTTGGAAATTAAGTAAATTAATGATTTCAGCAATGCTTATACATTTGACACTGCTTTTTTCCTCACATATGATGATTAGATTAGACAAACTTGTTTTGTGGTTTTTAGTGCCACTATTGAAGCTGCCTTTCAGGTTCCTGGCTTTTAAATTGGTCTCTTCCCTGACATGCCAGAACACTTAGTTAGAAGCCACTGCAAAGACAATTTTCTTGAACATTACTGGTTTGATGTCACTAGTCAATTAAAAAAAGGAGAATGGTATGGAGACCAATTCCTAGAAGTCCTGAAATAGTTGATTGAAAGCTAGTGTATAAAATCATTAAGTTTTTATGTACATATCGTATACCTATGACCACATAACGTAACCAAAAAGCCATCAATGAATAAGTAAGTTTAGTCCAAGCTGAATACCTTGTCTTTAAAAAACTTACACTACACCTTGACACCTAGGCTTCTTCTCAACATCTACTTTGGCTACATACAAGGAACTCAGATGTTTATAAAAGATCAAAATAAAATGGAATTATATTTAAGATTCTAATCACAGCTTGTGGGGGTTTTGCTTTAAATTTTAACCTGTTTAAGCAAGCAACTATATATTAGAGGATTTCTTAAAATTTCCTTTTCAAATGTGCGTGTATTTAAAAAGAAAATACAAACAGAAAACAGGAGGGAGGGAGGGAATGCAGGACATCCTAAGACTGAGTTTCATCATCACTACATGAATTCACTGCACGTATAAATGCAATCCTGGTTGCCTGTGACATTTTCTGGAAAAAGAGAGATTATTGAAACAGCCCTTCTCACTACTTACAATATATTTCCAAAGGGATGAATTTGCTTGCTGTGCAGAAAAAAAGATTAATTTTTTTAGAAAAAAAATATTGCTTTAAACTGGTTTCAAACATATATCTTTGTATTTAGATCAATTTACTTTTCTTTATATTCATCTTCCTCAGTGAGAACTCGCATTAGAGGGAGTTAAATTGAACTCAGCCAGCAAGCACAAGTGGATCCGTTGCCTCGGAGTACAGGTTTAGGTGTATTTACAATATACTGGTGGAAAAAATGTGATCTAATGTTTCTGATAGTAAAAGAAGTAAACTGAAATTAAACTTGATTCTGGCAGTTTGATTCACACCAGCAAAATATCATGCACGAGATAATGAGGCTCCTTTTTTTAAAGAACTGATGCTTAGGTAATCAGATACAGGGAAATTATTTATGATTAATACAGTTATGGTTACGCACTCAAAGTTCCATCGTTTCATTTGTTGATACAGTAGCTACATACCTGGAGGGGAGACGGCACAAAGTGTGTGCCACTAGAAAATAAAACATGGAAAGATGATCCAATATTTATAAACCAAAATGATTTAAAGTCGCCCTGATCCAACATATGCTATCTACCTCCCCACCAAGTGCATTTGAAGCAAGCTGTCAATCTGAGATGCAATAAAACAAGGCAAAGATATTCTCTAACTTCATCTCAACTGAATTTACAGACAAACTGCCACATCAGGGCATCATCATTCCTCAACCTGTCCATATATTAATGCCACACAGGGGACAAGGCCTTCACTGTTGCAGGCGTGACAAAGAGCTTAACAGCTTTACTTCTATTGTGTGGCAGCCAGACAGTATTTCTTTCAGAATTAATCCACTAGGACATTGCTCCCCTACTCCCAGTGCTGCTTTGCCTCTCTGCCCACTGCAGACTTACTCTGCTGGCTGGTTTTGCATTTGTAACGTGCTTAAGAGCAGCCGTGTGGGTTTTGAAGTCAAATCTTTGCTTGCATTTACTAACCACATATTGTTTCAGTTCTTCAGGCAGTTTAGGAGTGTGCTGATAGTATCAAACCTACTCCAGAGGATGTCTGATCCAAGGAACCAGACAAAACTGGCTCTAAACTCTCTGAATTGCATATGGAGGAGTTTTAGGGTTTGGGGCACAAAGTACCTTAGTCTACTACCTTCAGCATTTAACTAACTGCTAACACAGACATTATGATATTTAATTCCTACCAGAAATCTTTGAAAGTAATCATAAAGTTCACTTTCTCTTGATAGTCTCACCAGTTACAAGGATATATTTTACATTACACAAAAACAGCAAAGGTTTCATTTGGTTTGACTGTCCTGCAACTTTCCTGTATATGTAGACAGGATCTTATTAATGAATATTTAGGGCCCCACTACACAGCCTCTAATCACAAAAGCCATCCTTACCTATGTGAGCAACAGGGAGGTCACAGATGATTTGCCTGAATGAGGATTACTTACAGCAGTTAAATGACTTGAGTTTACTATAACTAGCATTCAAGAAGATGATTTTTTATTTAATTACTTTATAAAATGTCAATTAGCTCCAGTATACAAAGTCACCAGAGAATGAAAAATACTCATACAAGCAGTTTTACAATCAGAAAAACCAACTTGGATCCCACAGGTTTCCATTTCGAAAGTAATTATTCTGCAGCTTTATTGCAAATTGCTACTTTGCAACAACAAAGCTTCACATTTGCACTTTTGAAGTGCAGTTGTGAAAACAGAACCAGAGAGAAACTGTTCACAGCTGCTCAGCTCTTCATTTTGCTCACCATTTTGAGGGGCAGCTGCACGTAGAGACTGATTGCATGTTGGAAAGCACTGAGGGATGGGAATGACAGAATAGGAAGCTCAATTCTTCAGGCCAAAATTTGTTGGAACCCTGCACTGTAAGCATGACAGTAGGGTGGGCTACATCACCCTTGAGAGGCAGGGCAGCAATGCCAGTTCTACCCCAGGTTAGCTGCTCAGCCTTCAGCCCTGCCATCATCCAGCTCAGTGCCCAGCTTCTATAGGCAAATTTCTGCCACCAAGCAGAGACACCCCAGCAATCTGCAGGAAGCCTCAGACCATCCTATTTAACACATCGGTGCTTCTTCTAACAGTGCTATAGGCTGCATCTTAGCAGGTACGCTTTCCACATATCCTCCAGCCAACAGGAGAGCACCCAAACCAAACCTTCCATGGCAGACTGCTTCCCAACTCTAACTCAAGCAGAACAAGGCAGGGCTTGTCTATGCCCTCTTTGCTGACTCCTACCCTTCCTGAGAAAGATTTATACCCCTCTTCCTGAAAACAAAGTGTTACGTTCCCCGAATATATTTGTATATTGAATGTAAACACATAAATAAAACTGCCTCTTCAGCATTCAGATGCAAGATCCCACCTGAAAAAAGACAACCCAGCAATATGAAATTGGATCCTGTACGTTGATCAATTCACTCTTGTGAACTGTTTCCAAGAGAAACCATATGCATCCAGGCTCTAAATCTGCAGCTCATGCACAGCAGCTGCACAGCAATCCTCCGCTTTCAGCATCACCTGCCATCCTAGAGATATTCCCATGCTGAATAAGTTAGATGACAATCCAAAGTATGGTTTTGACCTTTTCAGATTCAATATCATAATCTCCAATGGAAACATAAGGTACCTTTCTTATTTTTCACTGGAAAAAAAAAATAAATCTGGAAACTGACTATAGACTGATTAATTTTTCTTGTAACAGGAGCTCCTTCCCAGTCAATATCTTTACCTGGGATACCTTCCTGTTGCTGACAGTTGCTGAGATTGAACTGATGCTGCTACCAAAAAGATTCATTTAGGCCTCAACCTGCTCTCTGCCACAAGTGTCATTGAAAAAAGCTGCAAATCAGAAGCACTATCCTGCCCTGAATCCCAATGGCTGGACATCTTTGCCTGAGAGCAACTACTGCCCTAAAGAAAATTTGCAATGTGAAGTTGAGAGGATCTGAATCTTACAAAGCACAACAAGAAAAATTACTCTTATGCAACATATTAAAGTGGTCCTATAATCTGCTTCTGTTGCAATTCACATGTAAATGACATTTTTGTGAAGTGTTTTGTAAATTGCCTTAAATGTATTACGATTGGTAATGCATATACAAAATAATTCTTTTTTAGAAAAGACAAAATTAAGCCAAAGAAATCATTCAAATAGAAAAACCTGTAACTCAACGCTGAAAGCCTATAAAACTATTACACATCCATAATTTGGTAAAAACTCCAAAGGGCTGTGCTCCACCCTAATGAAATTCTAACTGGGGATGTGAGGCACTGAAAAATGCAGGAAAAATAGCTGTTTTAAGGATAGGAAGAGCAAGAATATGTGCTGGCCCCAGTCGAATCAGCTTAAGGACAATCCTGCCATATGAGACTGTCTTGCAACAGACAATGATCAGGGTATAAAAAGAATATATCTCCTTGTCACAGGTTGCCCAGAGAGGCTGCGAGGTCTCCATCCTTGGAGAAACTCACAAAAGCCATCTGGATGTGGTTCTGAACAACCAGCTCTAGGTGACACTGCTCGAGTAAGGTGGTTGCACCCAGTGCCTTCCAGAGGTGCCTTCCAACCTCAGTCTTTGTGTGGAACATGTAGGGGGTGAAGGTCTTACTTCTGACATGTACATATATGCAGATTACATAGTCTTACTTGGTTACAAATTGCACCCATTGACTTTATAATTTCCAGCCTTCTTGGGAAACTTCACTTTTTCACTTTGTTCAATTTTTAACTAGAAACTCAGGATGACAAAACACCTTAGGCAACAAGAACTAACAGCATATCCTGTGTTCAGAATTAAAAATGTATGGAGGGTGGTGGTGAAAACTGGATGTAGAACAAAAAAAAAATGTAAGCATATTACATGTTATTAGCTGCCCATTGTAATAATAGAATGTCCTTTCTGAAGGCAAATTATCACAGATAATAGTGCAAGATAACAGTTGCCCAAATACAATCTTAGTTTGCTGTCCATTGAGAAGCGAAGGCTACAAAAAGCAGGTGTTCTCACTGGGGAAAAAAAAAATAACCCTAGCTGTACTAGAAAATACAGGTAATTTTGAGCATTATTTTCTGTCAGTACAGCAGTCTCTCATTCTGATTTTTGGATCCTGAAGGAAAACTAATATTACTAATTTCAGAGTGCTGCAGAATGGCTATCATGTCATGGTTTTATACTTAGCTACAGACAAAGCTTTCCAAAAGGAAAGGGCTCATAATCAAAACTGTGATAAAAGCATTTTCCTAAACTGGGATATTTGGGAGATACAAGGAATGTGATCATTAATCAGCAATACTTCTAAGGAAGGTGTATATTCTTCTGAATATAATCACTATATTGCTTTTATAAGTTTGTAAATCTGGAAATAACCTCTTGGATGCCAATATAAACCAGAGGGTAGAAAAAGATGCTTTTAATTCTGCTATATTAAGTTGCTATGGTGTACATTTTCCTTGGAATAGTTAAGTTTTGGTCATCTTCCCTCTGTTACATTCCTTTTAGGGTACAAAGGGTTCACTGATGGATGACAAAAACGATTAGAGGCATGAGAAGACTTCCCCCTTAAGAAATGAGCATACTAAGATTGAGATGTTTATAGATGAGACAAATAAGAGAGGACACACTAGAACTTTACAGACTAATGAATGTTGTAAAAAAGACAAATGGAGTGGAGCTATTCCTGTTTGTCATGTCTCAAAATAGAGGAAGAATGGTTATTTCAATGGCACTGAAATGCAACAAAAGGATAAAGGATTATTTTTTTCTCCCTTAAACAACACGTAGGACCCAGAAGATTATATTTTATTCCACTAGATTATTTGAAATGTCAGATTTGAAGCTGAAAATTAAAAACATGAACTTTCAATAACAGCTCAGAAAAATTAAATATTCAGATGAATTGAAAACTTGTCTACTTCCACATTCATATAGCAAAAAAAAAACCCACAAAAACAAACCAACAAACAAAATTTTAAACCTAAAATGTTTCTCAGCAAAATTTTAAATGTTCCACTTTAAAGAAACTGATGCATTTTCATGACAGAACTTCTTGGATTTTTCTGCTAAATAAAATTCAAACTATTATATCTTCATATATAACACTTGATGAATCTGAGTTCTAGGAAAAATAGTTGCTAACCACTTTTTCTTTGAGCTAGAAAAAACTACTTCCAGTATATAGTACTACAATGAAAAGAAGAAATGGAGATGGAGGTGAGATAGTTTTTTGGATTAGTTATAAAAACATTGGCTCTAGGTCAGAAAACAAGGCCTCTTAAACCTTTTGCAGCTGTGTCTGGCAATCAGACTAATTAGAATAGTGAACTAAAACTGCCAGCTGTTATTTTAGTCCATGCACTTCTGAATTCACAGCTCCTACATGTTGTGCTAATGTTATTCTCTTCCCCAGAGAATCAGAATTCATTTTATAATATGGAAAAAGGTGCAGGACAAGCTGGTGAGAACAAAAGTAAGATATCTTAAGGGTTATTAAAATTCAAGCTATATAATTCATTCACTAAACCTATTTTTCTCATGTTTACATCAAGTTTACTATTAAAATAAGCAAGTAACCTTAAAGACATAAAATGCAAAGTGAGCTATGGCATTATGCAGAGTTTTTGACTGCCTGGAAATTTTGCTGTGAGAAATTCAGAACAAACACCACCACCTACACATTTACATCTATTTCTCTCATTTAGCAAAAAGATAAGCTTATTTAAAACTTTTCAAGCAAAATATCTTGTTTTTTCAGCCTGAACAATTTACAAGCTTTCACTGAAGATTATTTTTAAGTGGACAATAAAAACCAGAATTGTTCTATTTTGTGTAAACAAAATATTTTTTGTGCAAAAATTTTTCCCTTGGCCAATAAATAATTTTTACCAACTGTTTCAACTGACAACCAAACACAGAAACAAGCACTATGTACACAATTTGCACAACTAGTTTCTGATGCTCTCTAGCCCCTTTTTAATGGTGCCATTAACAGCCTTTAACTGTGTGGTTCCACTTTGTTTTGACTACCCTGTCATTGTTAATTCATTTGGAATCTGCTGTAGTAATACTGATCATAATGAATTCATTTTATATTAATTTGCATGTCATACTCATTATCACGGGGATTTCCACTACAATTTTGCCTGAATGAGAATGAAACCAATTGCAAAAACAACTTGTTTGTTGTTCTAATTTATTAGAAGGGAGTAACCTGTCTCCATTTCTTACAGCACCAAGTGGCATAGGTAGCACGTCCCTCCAAAGATTCCTTCAAAAACATTTTTTCTAATGACATTGGAGCTTCCATGATAATCTGTGCAATAGGGCATCCTTCTTCAGAGACACCTAGTGTAACATCCAGTCCTTCACACAGTCCTCTTGCCTTCAGTGGGGCAGCTCTCATGCATAAAACTGCAGTACAGAGTTTCCATCCTTACCTAGGCGGGGTAGAGTTTTCCAACACACGGAACTGTGGACTGCCAATGACTGCTAATGCACAGAGAGTGAAGTCTGGCCTACAGCTTTTTCTTCTGCTTTCTAATGTTGCATCAGTCGCATCAATGACAGAAGAAACTATTTCCAAAACATTGCTTAAATCTTGGTATATGTTATGGAGAAGTTACATCTCACATCTTGCGAACCTGTGCTGCCACATCTAAGCATAGGGCACACACCCATCTGATAACTGAGGTACCCTCTCTCCACACAGAAACCTGGAAAGGTTTTGGTTAGGAGGGATACAGGGAGATCACCAGTCCAACAACCTGCTCAAAGCATGGTTAGCTTCAAAGCCTGACCACATCGCTGAGCATCTTGCACACTCTGAACTTCACCAAGTATGGAGAATCCACACCTTCCCAGGGCTCTTGCTCCTGTGTCTTAACTGTTTGCAATCTTCTGGCAAAGAAGTCCCATTCTTACAAACAGGATGGTCAGCAGACTTTCACATACTTTCATTCAATACCAAAATTCAGCACAAAAACACAGAAAGGCCCATCTCTCTTTAGGCTCCAACTTGCCTTTTGGGTTTTGTTTTGCAAAAAGAGAACCTCAGCAGAAATATTTCCTAAAATTCAATCATGGGCCGTTGCCTAACCTTGGTAGTTAAAAACCTCTTTTAGCTAGTAATGATATTATCTATGTTTTCCATCTCCAAAAACTAGGTGTCTTTCAGATGGTCAGTGCCTCCTTCAGCTACTTACTGTAAAGGATTTCTCTGAAGTAACTAACCATGTCTCGAATGTGCTTAAGGTCCCAGTATCAGTGGCTTCCCTGGAAAACTCCCCTGAGAAGTCCACGTGAACTGTACTTGGGAAGATTATCTTTTCATCTGAAAATGTGCTAACAGCTTGAGTCCTTGTGAAGATTCTGCATCTTAAGTTCATGAAAATGGAAAAGTTTAAACCACAGAGACAAAGAAGTGGTTAGATTTTTAAAAGAAAAGTAGAGGAAATTAATTACAATTTTTATACCAGATTCTTTTAAAATTAGTGTATTTTAGGGACAGCTGTCCTTTGCCACAAATTATTCTTGTGTCAGATATTTTTGCCATCATTTAAAATAATTTGGATCACTGCAGTTATTGATCTCCTAGAGAGCTTTCATAGAGTTGTTACAACATGTAAGTACTGAAAGGATGAATTTACAGATAAACAGATGCTATTAACACTGAAAATTTTCCTTCTGGATAAAAGGCTCATGCATTGTACATTTTCACCATCAGCCCATAGAGAATTAAAGCACATTTAAGAATCAAATCCCTATCCAAATGCACAGGAAAAGCTGTAGAAGTTTCCTACTACAAGTAATGTAAAATTGACAGCAGTGGTGGCCCCATGCCTACAAAAAACTAGGTCCTATTGTCCTGAGCACATGCAAATGTGCTTGAATCCAAGAGTTTTGAAGATGAAGCAACATTAATATTCATACAAAAAAATAAATCACCAGGAATCAGAAGTGAACTTTAGCAGAAAAAAAGCAGTGAAATTTACAACTGAAATGTAAAACGAAGCAATCAAGGGCTTTATGACACAAAACTGTGTCTTTCCTCTATCCTTTATGTTAGTTTGGGAACCTTTCTACAGAGTAATTTCACTTAGGATGAAAACCACTTCTGCCTCTTCCTGCAAAGTCGTACTTTTATGTAAGGCTGATTCTTATTTAACCTCTGGCTAGTAAGTTTATTTACTATCAATGTAATCTCAAAAAATAGAATTCAAATAATCAAGGAGATGAACAAGTCAGTACCTATTCCCAGCCATATCCAATGATGCATTTCACACACAGCCCAATATATCATTGACATGCTCTCAGTCTCCTTGGTTCTACAGCAAAGTGGTTTTTAATCCCAACCTAAACCAGCCCACCCTGCGTTACAAGCAATTACTCACATCCAAGGGCCTGATCTCTACTATGTTAGAGCATGCAACTTTGACTTCCATTTTCTTAACTAGTTTAGAACCATCTTAGTATTCAGAAAGCACAAACCAGGGTTGTGTGAAGAAAGATAATTCCATGTCATGGAAGGTTTTGGCGTTTCAGGGGGTTTTTATGTAGAAAGCTGGACCCAGGTTTGGGTAGAGAGCTGCCCTCACCCACCCTCCTTGTTCATAACAGACAGCATGGACATTTAAGCAACTCAAGGAAAGGTCAAAGGTTATAAAAATCTAAAAAGTGTCATTAATTACCTTAAACCTTCTACGGGACTATTTCGTATCCCTGGTGTTACTCAGAATCCTTCAACTGAGACTCTGTAAGTTGGTCTGTTTCCCAGTATAAGTCAAGAACAGCCCTGCAATGAGTGTTAGTAATGAGGCTATTTCTTCAACACAGCTGTTTGTCATTCTCTGATAATTTAATTATTCCCTCACATCTTTCAGCTGTTATATATTGTAGAGACATCCCATCTGCCATCCACATCACAAGGGGCAGCTCACACTCACCCAAGGAGGCTTGAGCTGTGAGTAGGCTCCAGAAGCTGATGAAAGCATGGGTATCTATGAGACTATAAACCTAAGATCAGGATTTGGTACTCACCTAAATACTTAATACTTAAAAATAGTAAGTTATGTCAGTGAAAATATTTACTATTCCAGAATAAGTTTTTCTTCAGTTTCAGGGGAAAAAAAAAAATACAACCCTCTCCCCCCCAAAAAACCCCAAACCAAAAAAAACTAACAACAACCACCACAAAAAAAAACACACCAAAAAAACAATTACCCAACAAAAAAATCTGAATATTTCAGCACAAAATCTGGGTATTTCAGGACACCAGAAATGGTTTCCAGTTTCAGGTGTCCCCCACAGCATGCTTATTCAGAGCTACAGCCTCTGCAACACTGCAGTTGTTGGCTGACACATCTGTCCTGTGAGGCTGAGGACTTACAAAGAGGTCCAGAGGGAAATCAGTCAAGTTTACAACAAGTGCTCATGCTGATGATATGTTTCTTCCAGGTCCATCTATGTGCTGTCCAGTCTCTGATAAACTGAGAACCTTTCTGAGAATGACACTTCAGGGTCTAGACAAATTCAAGTTAAACTGTCTATGCTTTTTCTACTAAAAGGAGCAACGATGCTTTAAAAGAAGAAGAGACTTCCCAAGGTAAGACCCTGAAAGTACACTGACTACTGCACCAAGTTTCACAATACAGTTTGAATACTTCTGAAATATTATGCACAATTAAGTTGGACTCTTTTATCAGTACCTGGATACTTTTCTGTTTTGTTTTTCAAAACAGTGAATGAATGTGTTTGTAAAGGGCAAGTGGAAGTTTTACCACAAGTAACTGAGTTAAATAGAAAGGATGATTGCTCAATTCACAGAGTGAATTTATTTGACTTATATTATGCAGAAGGTCAGACCAAATCTTCAAAGAGGTTTCTTTTTCTCTACAAAAATCAATAATTCTATTGGCCTCTGAGGCAAACAATAAATGTGTCTGAGAAAGGCAAACACCTCTTTAACTTTTGAATGATTTATTTAAAAATATTCTATCTTCAGGTGAATGTCTTTGTGAAGCTTTTAATGTGCAATTTCTTAAGATGTATATTAGAAAGGGGAAAAAAAAATAGGTGGAGAAAACAGCAATTTTGAGATCTTTCACAAGAAAATCCCTAAAATAATATTGAAGAAAATATAACCCAGTGAAAGCATTTGCCTATTTCTTTTCAAGGAGCTAAGAAATTGTTAGTTCCTTAATCAACTGTCAAATTTTAATTTAACCCTCAGGGTTGATTCCATACAATGCTGAAATACCAGCATAAAGTCTGTGTTGTGTTAACATCTAGAAGCATAGGTCAAAGTAAGATATACTGGATTAAATATCAAAATCAACAGAGGGCTGCTTCTATTGCTTGGTTAAGGTACTTTTGTTTATATACGATACTCATTGTCTTTTTTCCTTAACAGAAAGGATTACAGAATTTTCTTCAGCACTACAGAACTTACAATTCAATTTAGATCCAGCTTGTTAAGGAAAGCATAATTACACCATACTATTCACTATTGCTTATTGTGCTGATAACTGATGTTTCCTGGATAAGTGCATGTCACACAACCTGCAGCAAACCCAATTAACATTCAAAAGACAGAACAAGAATGTTTAGTCATCAAATACATTCAAAAACAGTTCTGTGCACTAGCTGTGAATTTTTAATGTTAAAATTCCTTTATTGCCTTCTCTTGTTTTCCTCTCTTATCACTGCATGTAGCAAGCCTGTAAGGAAAATGTGGCACAGTCTGATAAATTCCAAAATGTAAAATATTAAAAATTACTTTTGTCAGCTGTATTATATTTCTCAAGTCCTACATGGCAAGAATGAACAAGGCCCCACAGGAATTTTTTCTGGTGACTGAGGCTGCAGAGATGAGCAGATGAGCACACAGCATGTCTCTTACTCAACCATTCTTTCAGCAGTGCTAAGTGATACAACTATGATCTGTTTTGTTTTTTTTTTTTTTCCTGTGATGTTCTGAAGTGAAAGTCCTAAAGAAAGCTTTTCATGGATAGTACTCAGAAACTCCAGCATGACCCCAGGCTGATCCCAGCCTGACCTCACTCTCACATCAAGACCTCAAATTCTAAACTTCTGTCCCTTTACAAACACCCTAGGGCATTCTCAAGAGAGAATTCAGTGGAATTGATTTAAAATGTTGGGATCTCATTTATTCACTACTGAGTTCAAGGCTCATTAAGAATGCCAATTCCAGATCAGTAGAAATACCATTTATATTGACAGAATTACTGTGGGTTTGTTGTGTTTGTTTTTAAAACACACATATTAAAGCAATATAGTGGAAGTTGAACCTTAGTCCACCCCAAGACTTGCATTTTGACTTTTAATCTTCTTCAGTAAATTTATTTTTCTATCTGTGCTCAGCCCATGTCTTCCATGGTGATTTATAGTGCATGCTAACAAAATCAAGATAATAAACATTAGAAAGTTTGAGTACAGATGGTATTTGAGCACCACCTCATAATGCTCTGTTGTCTTCAGGATAGTACTCTAGTACTCTTCAATTTCTGTTGTTATGACTGTAGGTTCAAATTAATGCTCTCTGC
>WEIV01009487.1:36390-99293 GCA_013390005.1 Calyptomena viridis
ACCCATGTCTTTTTTTTTTTTTTTTAAATATATTTTATTTTACACAGGCTTCTTTTAATTTTATTTTGTGACTTAAACAGATGGTACTATGGTGACTGGAGTCAGAGTGTAACTTCAAGTTTTGTTTTCCATGAAGGGAACTTTTATTTTCAGGACTAAAAAAAGAGTATTTTGAAGTGACTGTATGTCTCAGGGATCTAAATGTACAATGGACGCTCCTGAAAACATCTGCAATGGGCTCCTGTTTCAATCCAGTCCTGGGAGTTCATCTGAATCCAGCTGTCTCAACGTTAAGCCTCAAGAACTGGGATGAGTNGTACTGGGATGAGTGGGGATTGCAGCGTTATATATCTCCTCAAAATCTTCAATAAGTAATTTCTCTTTTGGGGATTTAAAGTTCATACAGTCTGTCTTCTGGGTGGAGTCTGAGAAGCATTTTGTATTTTATCCTATTTCCTGTAATGGAAAGTTTATGCTAAGACTATTATCCAGTGACTAAGGAATTGAAGTCACATACAAACAAAGTGAAACATTTTGTAATTTGTTCCCTTCACAAATAAATTTTCACTGTCTTCCATTTTAGTCCACAAATGATTGCTTCATTCATTCAGATTGTACTACAGTTTGATTTTCTTGTGGCTTAAGAACATAGTTAATAGGAAAGTAAATTGAAAGGGAATATCTTTTATACTTTGGTGACTGAGATGTTCTAATATGATCATGTGAGTCCAGCTAAAAGTAATACCAGGCTCAAGTGACTGACTAGGTGAAATAGCACATTTTATTTTCTATTTCTGCTATAATAATGGAACAGAGTCAGAAAACCTGAATTAAAAAATAAAAAAAAAATAAAAAGGTACAACATGTTAATCACCAAAGCCTTACAGTAATCTCCAGGGCTGATTAGCTTTCAGTCACTTTCCAAATCATTTGACTTCTTCTAATAAGATTAAGCCAAGCTTTTTTACTTCTCATCATCATTCAAAAGGTCATATTGACTATTCACCTCTCTAACACTGTGATTCAACAGTGACTTTAAATGAGTCATGGAACCAGCTTTAGATAAATCTCACCAACAACATCTGAGACACACACAAGCAGTGAATTATTGCAAACTACATGAGTGGTCATATTACTTCTTAGGACTGATTCTAATCTCTTAGCCATGTGAAATCACTACTT
The DNA here is from genome assembly GCA_013390005.1 of Calyptomena viridis. Classification (NCBI taxonomy): domain Eukaryota; kingdom Metazoa; phylum Chordata; class Aves; order Passeriformes; family Eurylaimidae; genus Calyptomena; species Calyptomena viridis. Next base: position 37,573 of record WEIV01009487.1, read on the forward strand.
GTCTAACTCATGATTGAACATGCATTCTCATGAATGAAAACTGTTATTGTAAACATGCAAACCCCAAAGATTACTGTTTCCTCTCCCTTAACCTCATCATACCAAAATTACCATTGTTTATTTCCGACCAATTGAAACAGCACACCTTACATGTCAGTGACTAGAACTGAGATAGTTTGCCCAGCAGAAAATCATCCAGGGCATGTGACTCCTGGTCCTTATGAAAGATGTAATTCTGCTGAACAGGAGCTTTCACAGCTCAGTGACTGGCATTTCCACAAATGTACCTCTAAATATTCACAGGCTGGTCACTTCACTGAATTGATGTTTATGCCCTTTTTTGTTGTGTGACCTTTTAAGTGCAGCACATACCTTTTTTCTTTTCTTAAAGTTTGAATGCACCTCCGTGGGAGACTACTGAAATCATCTGCAACTCACTTCTGGTTGTCATTTTCTCCTATTTCTTAATAGCAGTAACTAGACTAGTATTACCTAATCCTACCCCACTAGGGTCTTGGAAAGTGAGATATGACTCCCAAAACTAAAGTGATTAAGTTTCACTGAATAATGCTTCCAAATGAGGCTGTACTGTGACCCGAATGAAGGCAAACCCTGAAGGGAGCAATGGCATCTTGTCAAGGTCTCTAACATGACACACATTAGACTCTTCAGCTACTAAGGGAAGCTGTGTGCAAAAACAAGGTGCATGTAGAACACCAGCTGTGGTGTGTCTAAATTAACAGAAAGCTGTAACTTTTTCAGTAGCCATTGGCTCCAGGCCACTGAGGAAATGCTCCATCTACTGCAAAAACCACTGCCTCAGTGGAACTGTTCATGTGCTCATTATATCATCCAAGCTCTGTGAGCTTTATAGGATTTTCAGCTGGGCAAACTATTTCAGTGCCAACATCTCCAAACATATACTTTTCAAATCAGTTCCAGTGGCAGTCACCTAAGCAAAAAGTGACTACAGCTGTACTACTGCAGTAGAGTGTTACCATGAAGTATGCACTACTGTTTTTATATAGTATTGACAATTGCCCTTTTCCATGTTAGTGTAAGTTGCATGTACTAAAAAGAAAAGTAAAAAAATAAAATGAATCTTCTTTTAGGGCTTTTATCACAATCAAACATCAAACCCATGTTTCCATAAAACAACTGAGCAGCAATTGAATGTGCTCAGCAAAAAAACCCCCACAACCCAACAACCCCAAAGCTGAGCCTCCACAGAACATCAGACCCATTAATCACTGAAACATAATTAAAGCTTTCAGGGTAGATGATGAACAGCTGTCTCAAACAAACAGTTGGACCCCTATATATCAGCTAAGAAGAATTTCATGTTTTCTCTTAATCTTGCCAAGCTATTGCTAGATAAGCAAAGGGTGTTAGATTCACCTGTTACTATTTCTGTAATTCACGATGTTATCAAAATTGTTTTCTCCTAGGAAAGCACTTGCAGGAGACAGTTTTATATCCCATTTCTGCAGGCTTTTTATTGTTTTATTTTATTTTTTGTCTTGAGCATCTGCTTAGGATATTCATTCACTCTTACAAAAATAGGTATCTCCTCTATTATTGCTCGGTGCTTCAACAACATTCTTAAGAACAGAAAAGACAATTTATAGTCTCATTATATCTGATATTAATATTCTTACTGTATGTCACACTGGGCACAAAAGAGAAAGGAGAACGTTTAGTTTATCACAAATCCATCCTTGAGAAAATAGCTTTGACCTAATGATATCCATTTGATAAGCTGAAAAATGAAAGGTAACAATGAAGGGGCATACAGGCAACGTTACTACCACCACCTATTTTGTTGTGTTGGGCATCAATTGCCACCTATTTTGGCAGAAACAATTACTAACCCCACTCCCTCCCAAAAAAACCAACCCAAAAACCCCAAAACAAACCAACCAAGCAAAAAAAAAAACCAAACCAAAAGAACCAAACCCAATGCATTGCTACAATGAGCCAAAATGTGCCCAAAGTTTCATTACAATGAAATTAGAATGGCACAACCGATCATCTAATATGTTAGCCTAATTCCCAGATTTGTTACTGGCTACAGGTGTGACACACACACAGGAGATCAAATGCCAGCAATGCCTTCTGTGGAAACTCATTCATGGCCTCTTCTTGGGTTTCTATTGCAAACATCTTTCCCCTGAAAGATGTTCCTTAATGCTTCGGACAGTGATTTGACCGTGTTAGGTATAGAAGTTTAGCTAAAGAAGAGAACAGCAAAGTGTAAAAAGGACCTGCTCTTCTTCTCGTGTGTTGCTGAGTTTCTGTGTGAGCCTGTCCATGTACATGTCTCTTTCTACCCTGATTCATTAACAATGAAGTCAGTGGAGTCAAGACACTGATGGCAATCAGGTCTCTTGCATTAAAACATCAGTGAGGATGTGCACATTTTCAAAGAACTATAATGAATATAACTTCATTTATTGACTTAGGTATCTCAACTACTGCCGGTCTGAAAAATAAAGTATTGGTCTTGTTGGGTATCTAGTACTATTTTTAAAAATATATTCACATTTTTAAACTTGTGTGAATTTGATAAATATTTTGGTTCCATATTGTGAAGAGTTGTATTTAATGGTGCATTTAAAAAGATATTTAAGAATGTTAACAAATGCAAAGAAATCTCAGCCTTTCTTTCTTTTCTGTTGCTGTCAGAGGTGAACTAGAGTTGCACACCCTGACCTACAGCATTCCATCCAGACAACGATTTTCACCATCCCTCAGGCACAGAACATCAAACAATTAAAAACTGCTCAACTTCTAACCATACACACTGCTTGTTCATACACCCACTGCTATGAACAGTCCTGCTTGCACAAGACATGGCCATGTGCATCCCCTGCTGCCAGACCTTGTGGAGCTCTGCCAGCTCCACAGATATGGGCAGAAACGACCCTGAAGCAGGAAGGATGAAAAGCTCCCAGCTCTGGTAGCAATGTGCTACACAACCAACTCCAATATACCTGTGTGAAGGCAATCAGCAGGCTGGCAGTGGGTAAGGCAACATCACATCTAGCAGGACACAGAGCTACAGCTTCACCTGATGACTCTATTAGAAGAGTAACAAATACTTTTAATACAAGGCCATGGAGACACTGGCATCCACAACGGATAAAATATACATATTTTCACATACACATAAGGTCACCCCAGATCCCTGTGGCTATTCTTTGGATGAGAATCTAATCGAGGGTTTTCTATTTTAAGCCAGCAGCAGAAAATCTGTAGCCAACCTGTAGGCAGCATTCTTTTGCCTCACTTTGTAAGACATAAAAATGGTCTTTCTTATTTCATATTCTAATACCACTCTACAGTAGTTATAGCCTCAATCCCAATGAGGATGAATTCAGCAATTATACCATGTATTTCAAAGTGCATCTATTTGTGTGCCTAAGAGCATCACTGCACTATTGTTAACCACAGCTGTGGAAAAATCTAGAGTTTTTTTTGTTAGTCAAAAGAATTTGCTTTATAGTTTGTTGGGAATTATATCAGGCAGCTTTTTTATTGCTCTTTTTTCACTATTTCTATGAGTGAAATTTCCTACGTCTGTAGGCTTTATAGCCTGTAAGCTACAGTACGACAGAGAGCATGGCGACCCATCAATTATATAGATAAAAATACAAAATCATATTTAACAAAAGCATGGCAGCTTCTTCCTTCACCAGTTCCCCCTATTTTTACTCCCCTCCCTCCTAACCAAGTTTGGCTGCCAGCTTACACCAGTCCTTCATGACCACAATAGCATGAAGCAGGGGACAGGTTTTTACCAAGCCTTCTAGAAGGATGATGATAGAAATATTGATTCCTCCTACTGATGTCAGTAGTGCCCAAGGATCATTTAGCTCTGAGGTGACCACTCCCCACGCCAAGTGCTATGACAAGCTATTGGCAGTTTGGCATACGTTGGTTACCACTGGGATGCCTCACACATAAAGATGTAAATTAATAATTTAACATTATTACAAGCTGGGGAGAGTAGGTAAGGATAAAATAGCAACTGGAAATATGGCGTGATTGCTTCAGTGTTTACTTTCATGGATACTACATGGTGTTCCCTGTACTTTACAGAAAAATATAACATGCAACCAACAACAAAATGCTACTGCAGTATTAGAGCTTTCCAAAGAAGGTCAACTACAAATGCCTTCTACCCAAAATATATGGTTTTAATTATTAATCCTTATTCTGTCTTAAATATTTTAAAAACAGTAGAGTCAATGAAAAGTGTTGTCTTACTGGTCTGGGTTCTGGGTTTGCTTTTGTTTGTTTTGGTTTTTTTTAAGTATCAGAAGAGTAATACAGCATTAAAACAGCCAAAACTACTAACAGTGCTTCTGGCAGAACACTGGTCTTCTACCTTTGAGACAAAGATGTTACAGTTTACAAAAATATGGTGTTTTAGCAGCATTTTCTGCCATTTTTTCTTGTTCCAGCGAGGGTTTCCCATCTTGAGCACTCAGCAGAGTTCTCAGTAGCACTCCTACCCAGGGGGAGACTTGTCACGCAAGGATTTAAAAAAAAGCCATTCATTTCTCCTGAGACTGCATCCATTCCCTCAAATTCTGAATGCAAAATAAAGGTGTGATCAGTATCCTGCAAAACAGCCAAGGGTGTGATTAGCTGCATCTCAAGATGCTGTTAGATAAATGGTCATTGTCTTTGACTGAAGGCTCTTTGTAAGGCACTCTTCGGCAACACTCGACTCTGCTAAAAGCTCACCACATCCAACCAAGGCTGCATGGAAAGCAGCACATACACAATTATCCCATTGGGATTAGAAATGAAACAACCCATATCTACTGTCAGCTAAATTACATGATGCATCTCATATTTATGGCATCACCAGTAGAGGTAAAAGTTATAGAGGACAGCCTTAGATGTAAAGCTTTCCTTCCCAGGGGGGTGTCACACCTTGGGAACACAGTTTAATACACCTGTGTGTCCCAAGATATCACAGTCTCTTGCTAATTATAACATGAAAATGTTAATAATAACCTATCCCACCCACTTTGATTGGTGTAACAGAGTTATAGAGACCCAAAAATCTTTCCCCTGTCTCCTTTGTCTCCTCTGCCTACAAAATGGAGAGAGAAAATGCCTTTTTTCTGCAAGGATGATGACTGTTCCTATACCTGCTGCACCCTCTTGTCATCTGGATGCAGTAAAAATGATGGCCACAGCCTTGTTCTAAGCATATGCTATACTATTAGGGGAATATGAATGCCTAAGCATTATTTTAACTTGCAAATGAGAGAATATAAAATTCTGCAAAATTAATCAGTGAAGATGGAGAGGACAGAGAAGTCACTATGAAACTCAGTGTTACACACAAAAGTACAGACAGCTGAACAATACCACCATTGGAAACCATTACAATTGTTTTAGTACCTGTAGCGATAATTTTTCATGGTAAAGACAGACATTACAAAGCTGTGTGATATCTCTGCTAAGGGTTTTTAAATGCAGAATCTTTACAGGGAACAGAACAATGCCACAGGAAAAGGAAATAGATAAAAACAGTCTTGATTTTAGCCAGACTCCATTGAAAACAGAATCTTTATTACACAATAAAATTTGGGACTCATTAGTTATGTTCTGCCCATGTTAATGAAAATACTGTCTAATCAGTTATTTGGGAAATGAGCAGTAATCTGCCAGAAACCATCGCATCTCTGAGTGAAATCCTGAGATGCAGGAAGAAAACAGTTCTTAAAAACCACAATTCCAGTTGACAGAGTTATCTCAATGCCTAAATCTTGTCAGCAGCCAAGGAGACGCTGCAATTACTGCAAAGCAAACAAAGACAACTTTTAAGCCATAGAAGTTAACATGGCTATAAAAGTCAATATATTTACAAAGCTGAGAAGTAGAAAGAGATATAAAGGAAAGCCAGAGGGAGTATCAAACAAATTACATTTCAATTTTTATCCTGATGGTAATCAGTTACAGTAACACTGGGGTTATTTAAAGCTCTAAATACTGCTGTCACTTCAAATTGCCCTGACACATTCAGATTATATTCAATAAAATACTTTCCACGTCTGAATATTTCAGTTTAAGCATGCTGCAACCATTGTAAGGTTAGAACAAGCTGCTCTTTGGCTCCATATGCTTTATTTCACTCCAGATTTCTACTGTAGCTCTGCATAGCGTTTTCCCAAATACATTAACATTAGTATTACATATTCCATAAAGGGACAGAATTAACATGAGAAATTTTTTGTTTCCACTGCTGGGGAAAGAAAAAGGAATTGATGAAAGACTTGTTTATGTAACCCAGCATGACCAAAAGAATTCAACATAAGTAAGGCACCACAAATTAGGAAAAAGAAATAAGGTGGAATGTGAGCCAACTACACTTATTTTAAGAGTATTTTTGAAAGTATCCAGATGTCTGAAAAGTTTTAGATGTACTTTAACTCCCATTTTTAATTTCACTCAAGGAGTAAAGTATTACAAGCTATTTATTTTGAATAGGCTATAATATGGTAACATAAATTTTTATTAATTTCTCAAGGTGCTATTTTAGCTTTGGAACTTAACAGCTTGGTTGATATGGCAGGATACCACTGAAGATGTGGAAAGATATATCAAGTGGCAGAGTGCATGGCTTTCAAAATTATCAAATAGTAAACATTATAGGAAAGAGAGCACTTAGCAGGTCTTTCTGTGGTTGTTCACTTCTTTCCTATGTGATTTTTGATGTTACATTAAAGATAACATCAAGAGATTTCCTAGGCTATGAAGTCTTACTCTATCCCTCTCCTTTTCTCCTACTTTCCAAGATACAGTGTTTTTTGGTAGACAACTCTAGAACTATTAAAAACCACACCTGAATGTGCTGGTGAATTTTCACGACATGCAGATTTCATGACATTAGCAGCTAAAATTTCATTTTCTTATTTGTCAAGGCATTTTCCTACTTCAGCTTTATTAATAACATATGTGTTCATTTTATGGCTTAACTGCTTTATTTTTTTTTTACAATCATGTAAAACTATTTGTGGAGCACCTTTTTACTATTAATTGTGATGGTAAACAAATGATCTTGTTCACATTAGTTGAATTTTATACTCGTTTTGGTTGCACAGGAAACTTAGGGCATTGCCTGGGTATGGTGAAAAACAACTTTTTGTTGTTTGATGAGATTCTTTATCCATTATATTTGCTCATGCTTCTTTTGCTGCCTTTCCACTGACTCACAAGTAGGCAAGTTGATGTTTTGGTTTTTGGTGGAGGTTTTTGGGGGGAAAAGGGGTGGTTATGTGGCTGAACAAAAATCTTGTCTTTTTCCCCAAATGCCCACTGTCTTCAGCCTTTTTTGATCCAGCCAAATACAAAACTAGAGTGCTCTAACCATTTTGTGGTGCTTTGTAAATGTCTTAGTATAGAAGTCTAAAACATCTCTTCTGCTAATAATCTATTCTCCTCACCATTTGATTGCAGATGCTGATGTTCTGCTGAAAAGAAAACAACTCTGCAACACCCCAACATTAGGAAAAGCTCAAGTATCTCTTCTCATCAGACACTACAATATCCTCAGGAGGGTGAGACATGACAAATCCCACCTGCAGAAATTCCTCAAGCAACACTGAAACACCACAGTCCAACTGGGAGTCAGGAAACATTATGATTTCCCTTATTTCACTATGTCCATAATCTACTAGTCCATCATTTCCATCAGTTATCTTTATATAACCACATATATAAAAATACTTCTTGTATGAATTTTATATATTTTTATATATCATATACTTTCCAGATACTGACACACTCTTTCTCATCAGCTGCTACCTCAGGAGATGCTTATAGAAAAATGTATACCATAACATTCTTTAGATTTCTGATCTTAAGTCACAAGTCATTTAATGTGTACTTTTGATTATTTTGTTCAAAAGAAAAACTGAGGAATTAATATATTTATATTCACTTTAAGGAAGACCGAAAATACTTTTTTTGTTAGCTTTTCTAACAAAGCTGTAAACAGAAACAGCTCCAAATTACATATCTGATCATGCTAAGTGAGTTTTCACTCTACAGGAGATACCAGGAGGATGCTATTACTGTCTGCTATACATAATTTTTGGTTAGACTAATTGACTTTTCTGGGATTGTTTTGTTTAGAAATACATAAAACCATTTTTGTCTTTTCATACCTTGTAGAAGAGAAATACATGCTATTAGTGCTTAAAATTGTTACCAGACACCAAAACATACTGGGAATAAACTGTCTGTATGACTGAAATTGTTTAGACAGGTATTACTCTGATAATTGTGATGCTAAGTCTTTGCTTTGCATGGTAACGTTTGATCTATTTTGCTGAAGCAGTAGATTCAAGGCAGCTGGATCCCATGCAGTAAAAGGCATTTACTTTGAACTACAGTCCAAAAGGTCAATTACTAAGAACTGAAGTTCATACAAGAATACAGGTGACTACACCATAGTACTTTAAATATTTTGAGGACGATTATATGGCTCTGTCATAGTGAACAATGTATGTGCTAATGTGTTGCTTCAGTGACTCTAATTAAGTGTATATCAATCTATATATTTTTAAATTATCTTCCTACCTTCTTCATGATGTAAAATCAAAAAACTGTTAAGCTCATTGCAAGTGACAGCATCTGTTTTTAAAATAAAGATTTCATGCTAAATGAAGAGTTATGTCAACTACCATACATATTTTTTGGTTTTGTTTGTTTGTTTTGTTTTTAATCTATCTTGTCCCTTAACCACACCAACTTCTTCCCTGTAGATTTTAATTGATAGTTCCATCCTCTAATTATCTTACTTCAATAGAGTGCTGCCTGGACTCGTAATATCATTTCAGTATTTGTTTTTAATTAGGACAATTATTGGCAATTGACCTCCACTTAACAGCTTCTAAATTAGATATAGCTGTTTCCATTGTCGGGTTTATTAGGCAAGAAGCAGCGAGGCTTTTGTTGCCACCCTTCATGCTCAGCCCCGGTGCCTGTGCAGGGCCGGATTGCCCTGTGCTGCCTCATCCTTCCCGCAGAGCCACAGCTGCGGCCTCCCGGGAAAGGGCTTCGGCCCCTGTTTGGGAGATCGCTTCCCTGTTAACTCTCCCTCGCAGGCCATCGATTTGTCGGATCAGAGGGTCCTCTTTTGTGAGAGCCCCTCTGAACTGCTGCTGACAGAGTTCGGCTGGGGTCAGCTGTCATACAAACCGCAGACAGCTCAAAGGAGAGGGCTAAGGATTAGCACAGGCTGTTATCTGCTAGTCCAGGGTGAAGAGAAACGCATCGGATGCAATCTTCTTACAAGTTTTTCTATGCTGTCACTTCGCAACTACTCTCCCCATGACATTTAAATTAATTAGAAAAGCTTCAATTAAAAAATAGGACAAATAAATGGCTTTATAAAACATTTATACCTAGATGGCTCTAAGAGTGGCAAGTGAAATCATAGTAGTCTTCAATCAACATATGTTTAGGAAAGATTAAAGGCTGTCAATCTCTGCTGTAAGATATCAACACTGATAGAGCTAAAATTATATTAAGGACAGAAAGACAACCTGAACTGTATTGATACAGAGGTGAATGCCTCATTTTCAACAAATCAAATAACCCAAACATGGATAGTAAGACAATTTAGGGGATACTAAACTATTTACAATTGTAAAGCCAAGTCTCATTGTGTTTAAGCCCTGTACTCCAGACATCTGAAATTTCAAACTCACCCTTATCAAAATCTCAACAAGTGTATTTCTTCATATTGCCAGCACTCTTGGAAAGTAGTTGCTAACATGAACCCATGAATCCAATAGACATAACAAGAAAAACTACTTTATTAACTGGCTAAAAAGACATCACCACGGGTGTAAATTAAGGCTTGACCTCGTATTAGGAATTCATTCTATTAAATTTGTGGGATTCTGACTAAACTTAAATAAGAGCACAGAAGAAGTCAAAGCCTTAAGTTTTCCCTAACTGATGTGGTAGCTGATGTGATGCCCTGTTAGTTTACAAGAGCTACATTGGCCCTAGCAAACTCTTTCTAAAAGATAGGTATTTTCCTCAAAATTTCTCGTTAAAGGAAACTTTCTACAGACAGGCAAGTTCTGGAAACCTTTGACCCACTCTGTTGTATTGCTGAGTCCTGCCATGCTGTTCATTCATGTGCTCCGGGCACACACATCTGCAATGAGCCTTCCATGGAACAGCTGGCAAAACCGACCTCACATTATATGCTGTTTTCTAATTTAGAAAAAGCTGGCAAGAAGGTCAGCTCCTGTACATCAGAGGAAAGCAAATGTCTGGCCACTGAGAAGCAGGAGACTCCAAGAAGCTGCTGGCTGATTTGGGAAGCTGCTTGTATGATCTGGGAAGCAAGAAAAGTGCAAAGTCTGTAAGAACTGTTCATAGCTAGGGGTTACAGAGGGAAGTGCAAAGCCATTTCCATATGATTCACTATCCACTGTGACTGAATGTAATTTGTGCTGCTGAGCTGTCTTTCCGTGGTCAGCTGGAATTTCCTGGGAAACCCAGACCACTGGTCTGGAACTAAAATCAGTTAAAAGCAGCATGACAGGCTGCATGCTTCACAGGAAGAACAACTCTTTGCAATCCATTCAGTATATAAAGCAAAAACAGCAGAAATCCAAGGACAGTAAGGAAAGAGATGTCTTAACTTCTCAGGATGGAAAATAAAATACCTTTGACATCAAACTCTGTTGATTGTTTCTAACACAGAAATCCCAACACACTTCAGACTCCACTGTGGTGTAAACTGCAAAACACAGGAGAAAGAAACCTCCACATATATTGAGATCTTATCATTAAAACAAACAAACGCAGAAAAAGGCATAGGAAAAAATCTCAGACTGCAAAATTCTGTTGTTCTGCCACACAAAGCATAAATATAACATACATAGTAACAAACACATAAAAGAAAATATAAGCATATTTTTAGCTAGTTACCTACCTACACATAAATAAAATAGACTTCCTAGTACTTCTGGTAGAGAGAAAAAAAATGTATTTGATAAATCCTGATGCTGCTTATCATTTCCCCCCAGCAACTGCCAGTAGAACACAAAAAATAAATGTGTGACTACTCATGAAGTTTATCTCCACCATAACATAAGAATGGCCATCTACTACAATTAGTTTATGATGGAAAACTGTTAATCACAGCAGGATGAGTTATGTGTCACACAGCTGAGAACTAGAATAAACATCTTTTATCTCACCGATGGAAGCTTTGGTTAGTAAAGGACACATCCTTCAAAATCAAAATGGTCTTCTTTTACATATACATATGTGTATATAAAAGATGTGTGATATCTTTGTAAAAGTAACAAATTACTTGAACTCTGGTTCAAGCTGAATAACCAACTTGAATCCAAAATCTTTATTTTGAAATTGCTCAGCTTTAGTACAGCTAGAAACAGTGGGAGGTACACAAGCACCTGAGTCCAGCTCAAGTACTCAAGTTTGTATTACTTGACTGAAGTCAAGTTTTCTAATTACATGATTCCAAATGTTTTCTGCACAAGGAGAAACAAAAAACCAAAATGCAGGAACTCAGTCTCTCTACCTCAAGCAGAATACAGAAACTATACAAAAATCTACTAACAATTTTCTAAAGAGGGGCTGCAGACTGTTTTGTATTTTGATATTCTGAGAATTGGAGGTACAGTACCCCATCACATATCACCTCATTCTGGTCAGTGAATGCTACTGTGTAAACAGAAGTACTCAGACAGTGATCACACCCTTTTTTAGTTTCTTAGTCATCAGTGATAAGAACATTTCCAACACTGGGTACATTTCTGCAACAATGTGCATTTGCAGAGAGGTCACAATTAGGAAGGAGGAGGATAAATTCTATGACTTCATTATATACTAATAATTTCCTGCAAAGAATTTGAAAAAAAAAAAAATCTGGTTCTTCTACACTGAAGTATTGCTTTGATTAATATTATACAGAAGGAAAAAAGAAAGGAAAAAAAAAAAAGAAAAGAGGAAGAGGTCATTTGGTTCTTAAAAACATGAGAAAGCCATTTTGGCCCAGTTTCAATTGACAGGAACCTTCATAGCCTTTATGCAGGCTAATACATTAAACAAGTCAATCCCCTATGACTCCTTTATGGTTCACAATTGTATAGATTTTACTAACTATATCCATCAAAAATGTACTACTTTACATCCACTCTATGCAGCAGAATGCAGGTGTACTTCAATCTACTGCAGAAATAGATACATGTATTGCAAGGTACTATTTAGAAATACACATTACAAAGTAGTATTTTGACAACAGAAATGCCCCTCTTGAAAAGAAAAGCAGCAAAAGCAACTGCTGTTACTGAGAGCTGAATGAAAATGCATCATTAAGATGTTTTATCAGTGAATGCTTTCACATCTGTAGATTTCACATTTCCAAAAGGCTTTTTCCTTTCAAGCTTAAGTGGAGAAATCAGGCATTTGCTCAGTAAGGGGTAAGACTAGGAAAAAACATTCAGAAAATTGAACAGGGGAGGAGTCAAGGTGTCTCCTTGTTTGTAAAGGATTTTTTATTGGTTGTTTCATCTGCTTCTGATTAAAAATTGGTTCCCAAGGAGGTCCGATACTGACTTTTATTTGGTAGCATTCTAACTCACAACGAAGAAGAAATATTGTCAGTGACTACAAATGACATGGTTTGTTTAAAAATCACAGGACCCAAAGGAAACAGCTAACACACAAAATTTAACAGCTGTACTCTTATACTGCAACATTCTTATTGGAAAAGTACTGAAAATCCCTATTCAAACAAAAGCCTGTATCTACAGGCAAGCATATGAATAGTTTGTTTCTTTTTAACTCAGATACCATAAACACAGAAAAATTAAATGCTTAAAGTCTAGTGCATGAAAAATCAGGGCACTTCTGAAAAAAACCCATATCAATGACAGAATTTAAAAACCTTTTTTTACTTGAGCTGCTCACCCGTAAAACCAAAGATTTCATAACCACAGGACTTTTGACCATACTAAGTTAATAACAAACCCAAATCCCAATGCAAATAAAAAGAATAACCAAATCAGATCTCATCAATGCAAAGACCTAGAAAGTCCTGCTGAGATACAGCTAAATGGGAACTCTAAGGAATCCATCCCAAAACATTTCTGAGATTACACTACAACACATTAGTCAATTCTATGTAGTGGTACTGCAACATAAATCACAATAGTCTTTTCTTCCCAGAATGAAATATATAGTGTTTATTTGGGCAGAGGCATTTCTAATAATTTTAATAATCGGATCTTAACAGTAGCTCCTGGAAGAAAACCAGAAAAGCCCTTCCCTTCTAAATACCCTACTGTCTTTTTATTCCCCTGAAAAACAAAGAAACAACCTCCTAAAAATCTCACTCATCACTAGAAAGCCCTTACAAACCCTCCTGAATCTCTGAAGGAAACCTGCACTCTGAGGTGCAGCAGTCTTTTTGCTGGAAAGAATGAGTCATAAAAATAGCTTTCAATACTTGGTAGTCAGCAGCTGCTCAGCACAAAGGAGAGACACCCCCACACACAACATGTCTATGTAAAATACACACTTGGTGCAACAGCAAACAGCATGTGACAGTGCTTGCATTTTTCTATAGAAAATACTTAGATAAGGGGGGTACAGCATGTAACTGATGTTAAAAGGCATTTGCTAAGTGTAAAAACAACTATTTCTAGACTTGATTCAAGAATTAACAAAAGCAAAGCATTAGGACCCACCAACAAAGAGCATCTGAGAAAGTAGCAGGGGCAAGTGAGCCCCCGAGTTACTGAGTGAGCAATGATATGTATGTCTCTAGGACACTTCATATTGTATTATCTTGTCCTAGATAATATCTTGTCCCACCATCATATTTATGTGTTTTTCCAGCATACAGTAAACAATAAGTAAATTTGTGACAAGTAGTTTCATCTCTCCATCTCCACAGTAAGTGGAGTTCATCTTTTTAGAGGGATGACCTTTGATCAACTGCAGTAGAGAAGCAAATAATAATTAGAGCCATTCTGACAACACATTTCCTGTATAATCATGCAAAATAACAAGGAAAAAAAGTAACAATTTAGTCCACTGGCTGTGAGCAGGGAAAAACATAAGAGAAATAAGTGCCCAATTTCTGTTGACTTAGACGTTTAGTGCCTATTTCTACACACGCTTTTGAAAAAGGTTTGCTCCAGAAAATTCACAAAATTTTACTTAATCAGTTCTAAAATTGGAAATAAATGGCACCAAAAATTTCTCAAACATTTAATAATACATCTGATCAATGACAATATAGTCATCTCTATAGACATCATACAATATAAAAATGGATAGGCAACAACATTATTTTCAGGTCTGAATTCCAAAAATATTTGTAAGCCACTTTTTAAAAAGTTGGTTCCTTTCCAGTGCACAGTTCAGACTAAATATCAGGGACAACTAAAGACCTCAAAGACCTTGTGAACATATGCACAGTTGCACCGCCAGGCATAATTGTTTTCTGATGCATAGCTGGCTGCCATTTAGCACATGCCCTGGTAGAAAAGGTCAGTACTTAAAAAAAAAAATCCTCACATCTTCCATTAAAGCAAGCAGGCTGCATACTAGTCATGGCAGCTCAGCAACACAGCACAGTACTAATGCATTATTTTCTGAAGCCAATTGCCTTCAGTTTCACCATGCATAGTTGTTCTTAAAAGGTGAAGATATTAGTTAACCAGATCATGCGTGACACGAAAACCAATACCAGAATGAACAGGTGCAAGTTATTCCTGAACATGAATCGCCCACATTCTTACTCAATTTCACTAGCAGTTGATCAAGTAGAAATGTCAATTTACAAATCATAATGCCATCATTTAACTTTGCCTCATTTTAAAGCACAGATTAATAGGTAAGAACCTGTTTCACTGGATAACTTTGAAAACTCATGAGTTGAAATTGATTGTGATTCAGTAACACAAAGTGCCACGTAAATTTCCCATGAGTTTGGGAAGAGGTTATAGGTTGCCTGTAAAGGAAACAGTGAGCATTACAACAAGCCTGTTGTCACACAACTGTCTTGGATAAGTGAAGCCTCAGCAATAGCTACATACAACTATGGTCTTATCACAAAAACTTTTAATATAGAGATAGATATAAAATGTAAGCTTTATATGAAAAAAGAAATCTTTACTGAGGGATGGAAGGAAGGTTAGGACCTCGTTGAAGCAAGAAGTTGTTTACTAACCAGTTAAATGGAAGAGATAACTCCTAGTAAAATAAAGCAGCAGTCACGTATTTACAGAAGGAAAACAACCTGTGCTTTAGGAGAGAAAGTCACATTGTCTCATCTCTCTAAGGACAAAACTTGAAGGACTCTGGTATGAAAAATTAATCTTGGTTGTGCCCAAGTCTGCCTTTAATTTGGTCAAGTACTTGGTTTTGTCTCAGTTAAGTTGTGATCACTTTTTGTTTGAAAGAACTCGGGATGCTGGAGCCATCATTTAACGGCAGTAGAACACAGTGTCTTTGGTACTGCAGTGAAAGAATGCTCAAGCCACCTGCAAAAAACTCTGTACCAAAACTCTTTTACTGATCTTCCAGTAACTCTCCTGCTGGGCCAAGGCAACACAGTTTAGGAAAACATCAAATATAAATTGAGATACTGAAGTATCTCGTGCACTTAGAAGTAAAGTAGACAATTTATGATACAAAGTGGGAAAAGTGATAACAATGGGATTGGGACTGAAAACTGACTGGAACTGGAAAAGGGAAACCAGAAGGGAGTGTTTTGGTTGGCAGAGAACAGTAATTATGTGGACGAACTGAACAGGACTGGGAACTGGTAGGATAGGAAGAAGGTGGCAGTATTAGAAGACACCACTGAATCCGTCCTGCCACAAAATCTGAGTTAAGAAGCTGAGTCAAGATGGGAAAGAAGGGTTAGATATAAGAAGAAAATATGACCAACTGAAAAATTAGGGGTGAAAGATGTACAAAATTAAAATTTGGGGCAGAAAAGATACCAAAGTAAGCTAAAACAGGAGACTGAATTTTGTACTTGAGAAGTATAAGAACTTATTTTTACTAGTATTTGCCTACCAAAGCATACTGTTTGCTACAACTCAGGGTTTAGCCCGTATAACTGATATTTACCACTCCTGCTGACAGCAGATAACTGGTCGACTGTATGTTTATATGTTTATTGTGTCTCTTAAATAATCCCAAACTCCAGTACAATCTCAAAGTCAGGGGCATATATATGTCCTTCTTGTACACAAGATTCATAATAAATTGTTGAGATTCTTCTAAAAAGTGAACATAAAAACTCTGCTTATAAAACCTATGTAAGAAAGCTTTGAACTACTACAGTTCCACTTTTGTTTTTTTTTCCCCTTTTCCTTATTTTCTCTGACCTTTTCTGAAGTCTTCCTAAATTCACTCTCACTCCACACTTCTTATACCACGTGATGTTTGTCACTTTCCTTAATGACCAGAGATGAGAAGAATAGCAATGTGTTTAACATTCTGCGGGAATTTATAACTACACCATCAGGGCAGTCATGACCTTACAGATTTCCATCAGTAACTCTCTGGGGCTAGCTCCAAAGTATAATAGCAAATAAATTTATATTCAAATGCATTGTCTATTAAGTAGTCTCTTTCAAATATTATTGCTGTACTTGCTTGGCTATTGTAAGTTATTATTTAAGCAGTAAGACTATGAAGTTCAATATTGATTCAAAATGCAGAAGACAAAACTACTATTATTGTCATTTTGTGTGGATGCAACTTAGCAACACCACAATCTTCAAATGCTACATCACAGTTGTTTTATTTGGATACAGTATTTCTATAAAATAGAGACTCTCAGTTACTTCAGTCAAAGCAGAACATAAGTGAATATGACAAAGACCTTCTCCTTCCTTTATGTCTGAGCAGAAGGGAAAAAGCAGAGCAGTTCTGAGTCCAGCAGAACCAGCAGAGAGCCAAAGAACAGCTCATCTCAGGTGCAGTCACAGCATAGGGGTCCTCCACATCCCTCTTCCCATTTCACCTAAACAGTTACTCTAAATCAAGGACTCAGACGTCAATTTCCAACAGCAGCAATACATTCATGGGTCCCATTCCCCTTCCTTTTATAAATCCTATAAATATAATACTCTTAAACATCAGCTGACATACTTATGCTGCCTGACTGGTTTACTAAATTTGACTTAAATGTAGCTGAAAACAGGAAAGTTGTGATTTATGGACAAACAAACGTACTCTCAATAGCCTATTAAGGTAATGAAAACGGAGCAAGTAATGCTACCCAACAACAACAACAACAAGTAGGTACAGCTATTCATTCTCTTCCTCCTTTATATCTCTTAAATCATTTCATCTGACCAAAAGCATAGCAGGCTGATCAGCAGTCCACCACTGTCACATTGCCTAATTGGTTTGTTTCCAGTAGCTGTCCTCCAGAGGAAGATGCCACTTTATTTCAACCAATTTAACTGTTGTGTTATGTGCTGGAGGGACTGAACCCTTTTTGTCCTTTGCCTTAGGTGACCTTGTACGTATGGCTTAACTTGAAATTTTCTTCATTCTAAAGATTTCAGGGCATTTCATTCATTAAATATGTCAGGCCTCCGTCCTCCACAGGAGCAGCTGCCTTTATTTTGCTTTCCTAATTCACAGAGTCATCATGAGCAAAACCTCTTCTTTCTACATCAGCAGCCATAGGTGTTTTCCTCTCTGTGCAGCAGCCCCTTTCCCTTCCCAAACTATGCATCAGTCCAGTGGGACACGCAGGTGCCGTGAGGCAATGGCAAAGGGACATCACATGATGTCCCCACGTGATAAGGTGGTTGTGTAGGTCTTGGGTGTTTCTACCTCCACAGAAGATTTGTGTCTTCAAAGTGTTTTATGGTATTTTCTCATGAAGAAATCCTGCTGTGAGTGATCTATAATTAGACATGGATAGTTAAACAAAGCTCATTCCATACGAGTGCAGTAAAACTCCCCTGAGTCCATCCTGGCAGAGTAGAGATTATGAAATCAAAGACGCACTCTGACAATAGTAGGCACATACCCTCATTTAAGGGCAGTGCATGACATGCAGTCACTGTCATAAAAACATGTCACTGGGGAAACTGCCAGGCTCACTACAAGATTATTACCTGTCTGCCAGAGGCAATACTGGCCTGTCTACCAGACCTCTTTAGGCACCTGTGACAGCTTCTGCCAGGCCTGACCTGGCCTTCACATGACAACAATTTGTTCCAGCTCTCCAGAGCTTCCTAAGTGAGGGCTGGTGAAATGCACCCCAGGAGCCTGCCAGCATCCTCCTGAACTTGTGACAAATGGACTCCTTGTGATTGTCACTAGGCTTTCTTATTAACTAGGAGTTATTAACAACTTTTCTTTATTCTATTACAAAGAAAAGTATATATTTTTGCCAACAGGTTTAAAACAATAAAGCATACTCCAAACACCATACTGAATAATCCTCCAGAGTGGAGGCCAAGACAGCCCAGGTAATCCCAATGTCTCATGTGATCAGAGAAACCCAGAGATGCAGCTCTTTCCTGCTCCTCCTGTTGGCAACCATGTCCATCACATGGTTCAGAGTGAACACCTCTCTGTTTCCAGGGAAGCTGCTGCAGAGCAGCCCCAGCTCCCTGTCACAGAGCATGCAGGTCAGCATCCAAGTTATCCATTCTCGGTTCAGATGTCATGTTTCCCTAGAAAGGACATGACATGGGGGAAGGAGAACACTCCTTCCCCGAAGGGCTGCAAACCCCACCCTGGGGAGCAGAATCCGCCTCCCCAGCAGGACATGGTGGGATGAGGAAGAGACAGAATTTGGTGCAATCCAGAAATCAGCAAACTGATTTTTACTGACCTGGAACCAAGTTGGGACACGGAAGTATGACTGCAAGGACACTGCAGATAGAGAAGTTTTCAGAGGAATTACCTGGTTTGCTCTGAAACTGTTTGCTTTTTATCCAACCTTTTTCTCCACTCACTTTCCTATCCCAGATCAACTAATTTTTTAGACTTAGCTTTTTGATTTTATAATCTCTCTGATTTCTTGGGGAGCTCATTATTGAAAGTTTAGGCTTTCTCATCTCAAATACCTGTCCAGGTCAAAGTCCTGTAACCTGTTAATCCTTAGATAGTTTTCAACAGGAGAGTGAGTTTCTCTTGAAACTATTATTCAACTACAACTTAAACTGGAATATCTGTTCCTGGTATTCTACAATAACATTACCTGCATATGGCAGACAGCTTTTTATCAGGATTTTGTTAAGAATATACATAAGAAAAAATTGATTCCCTATTATCAGGAAAAGGGACATCTATCTTTCCGACTCGTTCCCTTTGGATGTGCTGTTTCTCATGATCACATACATAGAGGGATCCTGCCTCATGCATCTTCCCTTCCCATTCAAAGCCATCTTGATAGGATAACATGAAGTTCACAAATCTCTTCCATCACATCAACCCATGATTACACATTCATTTTAGTAATGTGACACAAAAAAACCTCCAAAACCAACAAAGCCTTACCTATCTGTAGAGCCTAAAATGTTGCAACATAAACAAAGGACAAATTTCAGAAAGGGTTGTCTTTGCTGGGTGACATTGCCCTCATTTAGTGCTGGGGAACCTCTGTGGGGTATCCCACCAAATTTCTGCCACTATATCACTATTCCACTCTGAAAGAACACCCTCATTCATATACCATGCACAGCCTTCCAAGAGAAAATGCACTATATTTTTCCTAAGGTGCATCTGTGACCACAACCATTCCTCCTCAAAATAACACTCTTTTGAATCCTGTCTATAAATTCAATATAGAAGTAAAAAAGACAATTATAACAGGTGTCTGTTTCCATGACAGACATAATTTAAAATTGTTACCAAGAGACTTGATATTTCATTGATGGTCTTTAATTAAGGTTTTTAAACTGCAGTATCATTATATAAAAGCATTTTATGGAAGATAATCAGGTAATAAATATATCATCTCTTCCTTATTTCAGATAAGGAAGATTCTTCTTCCTCTACTTTTTTCTTTCCCTTGTGGGTAACTTGAAGCCAAGGGGCTTGTATTCTACTAAACTAGGTTACAGATTGCTTTGGATTGGATGTTTTTGTGGACTGTAACTTTCTTTGCTGGGTGCTTTTAGTGTCATGCTTTTACCCTGGTTGTAAGGTACCCCTGAAACTCTTGCCAAAACACTTACTTTTTTACTAAATTAAAAGACATTCTCTTACAGAAAGCATAGTACCTTTTTCTCTGGATGGGAAATTCATAGATAATAATGAGCTAAGGATTGGTTAAGCAAAATCTTTTGGAAACCTTAAAGAAAAGTAATATTCCCAGTGAAACTTACATGGCTTTGAAATGGATTGTTACACTGTGAAGTTTGTGCTGAAGAAAATCCAAGCAGAAAAAAACTATAGCTATATCATATAGAACCAAAAAGAAGCTTTCTAGAGTAATAGTCCTATTGCTATTCTATGATATCCACTTGCACTGAAGAAACTAAGGCCACACTACTTCAAAATTTTCCTAGCAACGCAATGTAAATGCAGTGCAGTTTCAGAGTAACCAGAGAGCAAATGTAAATTGTGAAGTGGTTTAGTGATTTCAGAATATTCTGAGTTGGAAGGGACCGACAAGGACCACTATGTCCAACTCTTAATGGTCCACATGGGGCCCAAACCCATAACTTTGGTGATATCAGCACCAGGATCTAACCAGCTGAGCTAGTGGGGTGCAGGGAGAAGGCTGATGGTGAATGGATGGTAGTGAAGCTGAGAAGAGAGGTTTGCCAATTCCCCCATTATCCAGAGTCTTTGCTGCTACCATGGGCCACAGACGCCATCCCTAGTCCAGCTACCTCCTCAAAGATCCAGTGCAGATACCTCTACCTCCTCCTCACCTTCCAAATTCCCCTTGCCTGGTTATGGAAAAGTATAGTTATAAACCTGGAAAAAGTGATCACCTAATCAAATTCTGACCCTTTGAATGATGCTCACTTAATAGTATCAGAGATGTCTAGCTAGATAATCTTAGCCAAAAATCTGAAGGAAAAAAGTTTCTGAGAGATTTTCGCATCAATTAACGCAAAATAAAGTTTGGTATTTAGCTGACATTCAAAAATAACTAAGATATATATGGAACATTGGCTTTAAATTTTTTTTCCAGAAAGTTTTCCTTTGAAGTATCACATTTGGTGTATTTCTAATACGAGTAACAACAGTATACTAAGCCATTACTTTTTCCCTGCAGTGCCCAAAAGGACTAATCTTTGATCTCATTTCACTTCAAACACTCTGCAGAGTCATTGGTAAAAACATACCAGGATGGCAGATTGTGACTAAAAACTACCAGATCCTTCCTTAGGTTCTGTCAAAATATTTGTGAATATTCACTGATTCAAGCTAAAAAGGCAAAATTTTTAAACACTTGGGACTTATTGAGTTCCCCTTCTCCACACTAAAACACAGCTTTCTCACCAGTTTTCATTGCATTTCTTGTGGTATTAGCGATTTCCATCCATGAATATCCTTTATCTTGCACATATTACTTTAGCTTCAACGCACTTTGAGGGGAGTAAGCTGTTCTTGTAGAACACGCAGGAAACTGAAACACAGCCAACAATTTGGCCATTTCCTTCACAGTCCTGGAGTTCTCGGGCTGTGCCAAGGAGAACACCACACTGATTGCCAGGAATGTAGCTGGACTCTACCTGTTGGCACTGAGAATTTTGTCTCATTTTCACAGAGAACATAAAAACCCTGTTTCCACTTCTACCATCCCAGAAGTTTTTCTAACTCTTCCAAAACAGACGGCAGAACTGCATTTAGGTATGAAACTCCTGAAAGGGAGGAGAAAAACAAAATCCAAGAAGTATCATATTAAATTTTGTGGTTAAAGAAATTTGAATTTAGACAAGCATGACTGAATTGCCATGCACATGTCACATTATCAACTCACTTCTTCAACAAAGTCCGTTTTTACAGTTATTTTTTATATCACTGAGTTGCAGCATTTACAGTGTACTTGACTTCATGGCACTGCAAACAAATTGAGTTTCAGCACCTTGAAAGTGAAGTGGTGTTGATCCAATGATGTATTACTGAAAATGTGCAGCCTGCTGAGGGAATCAACAGGGAACCCATACTTTTTAAATTAGTTTTTTTCAGCTTATATAGATTGACAGTATTGACACCTTATCACTGGGGGTGA
The DNA here is from genome assembly GCA_013390005.1 of Calyptomena viridis. Classification (NCBI taxonomy): domain Eukaryota; kingdom Metazoa; phylum Chordata; class Aves; order Passeriformes; family Eurylaimidae; genus Calyptomena; species Calyptomena viridis. The sequence goes on from WEIV01009487.1 coordinate 59,834, forward strand.
TACTGGCTTGGTGTGCTTTACTAACAAATTGAATGTTACTTTCAGAATCAGTGCCATGGAGGCAGGCTGAGCCTGAGGCATCCAGTCACCTTCTCCTGTGCCCTACATTCATTCTCTCCTTTAATTAAATACAGAGACTTGGTAGCTACACATTTGTTTTTTGTTTTATGCATTTCTATCACTGATACACATTAATAAAATTACCTCTTAGGAAATAAACGAAGGAAACTGATAAACAAATACAATAGAAAACCAAATACGTTAAAACAGTCTGAACTTTTTGTAAGTAAGGAAGCATCCAGGCTTCCATTCAGTTGCTTCATAACTCTGAATAATAGTTGCTGACCCTCTGTATTTACTGACATAAATTTTTAATTTTCATTGTTGATGCACTGGAAGCTTTTTAATTCACATAAACTGACAGCCCTTTGATATCCAAATCCATCAAAAAGATTTGGAAATCACCAGCTTCTCAAGGAATGCATTCAACAAATGAATCACCTCACACATCCCATCCGTAAAGAAGCAAACCCTCATGCCTTCCAAAAGCACTAGTTGAGGCCCAAGAGTGAGAGACAGGAGTTAAATACCTTCCATCTGTTTTTTAAGTGAGTTTTTTAATGAGCTGGAGCATTTCCAGCCCATGCATAAAGAGGCAGTATGTTTCCAGTGAGCACTTTTCTATGTCACTGAATTCACTACCACAGGAAGCTGCAGAGATGAAAAGCACAAATGGCCTTAGAAATACCTACATGACTCCATGTACACTGTGGCCATGGCTGCTCATTCACACGGCCATCTGGAGGCAAATGTCAGCTTCAGTGAACTGCTGACTCACAGGACAAGCCCCTCTATTTGTGTGCCAAGACCTAAAGTCTGAGGTGGAGCCTGGACTGTTCTCCAGTAACATTTATGTAAATACTCAGGATATTTGGTGTATTTTAAAAACATGTGCTTTAACTAAGATGCTAGAAGAAACAGATAGGTTAGAGAGAGAGGTGGGCTGGATAGTTGCAGCCATTCATTTCATGCTTGAAATTTATCTTCCCTTGTTCAGCCCTCTCCCTCCAAGACCAGCAGAAGGTTGGGGCTACCTTCATTTCCCTACCAAGCTAACACCAACAGCTGCATATTAAAAAAGTATTTACTAAAAAAAAAAAAATAAATCCTTCAGAGAATATTCCACTTGTTACACAAGGAATTTAGTTTTAGTTCTTCCTTGACCTTTTTTCTTCCCTCTCCATCTCCCATGGTAGTCCATGGGCTAGAACAGGGTGAAGGCAAGGTGTTGCATGAAATTGTTGGGGTTTTTTGGATATAGATGCCTTATCTTGCTCATATTTATACACCAAATGAGTCATCACATTAGAAGTCATACCAGAATTTGTTCCCAGGCTTAAATGGGTATACACAGGGTGTTTTCCTGCTTTCCTCAGTAATCCAAAGCACAGCAACCCTACAAGGTTTATCTGGGCTTCCTCTTACTTGTTCGACCCCTAGAGGTGTATTAGTAGGTCTGCCAGACACTCAGGAAATTAATCTTCCAAAATCCAGAAAATGTTTTTGGATTTGTACATTGTATCTGTTAAAAATGTATAAACACACTGCTTGGAGGAATTAAAAGATCTAATGTATTTTGGGACCTCAGATGTAACCAAAAATTACTGAAATGCCTCTCCTCTCCTTGTCACTGGAAGCAAATCAGAGTTTTGTCCAGCCTTCTACTGTAACACATTCTGTGGTGAAATAGTCTCATCCTGGTGAAATATAGATCTCCTTTTTAAAAAGGAGCTGCAATGGCATTGGGGGGTCGAAGAGGGAGTGAATAATCAGGAAGATGGATCTTAATTTAACTGTAAACAATAGAAGTATATATATTATACATAACCTACTTAGAGCAAGAATGAAAACCTATTTATAAAATCCAAATCCAGCTTGTCAGATCAAGATGGAGCAGCTCTTTCAACCTCTCTGTCTCCCAAATAGAATGACAAGGCATCAGGAGGAAACGATTCTTGCAGTATGACTACAGAAATAATGTATTATCTACTCCAAGTTGGGGGGTTTTTACATTATACTCAATACACTATATTTGTAAGGATGATTGGTGCACCATCTGCCTGGGCCACAAACAGGCATAAAGGAGACAACCTCCTGATTAAAATCTCATTTCTTTTAAACAGAGAGTATGAAATCACTATTCTTTCTGGACATGTAGACCTCCAGTCTCCTAATTAATCTACATCAGTCATTAGATATAGATAGCCTAGCCAGACATAAAGTTATTTAAATGCATCACTAAGCTAAAATGTAATACAGCCAAGCCACAAATACTCAGTTCTGTATCCTTCACAACACTGTATGCAACATTCTGTGTCTCATTAGGGCAGAGCACCACAATTAATCATGAGCTCTGAAGCAAGTTTCTAATTTTTATCATCACAAGACTATGACTAATACTGGGATTCATCTGGATAAATACGAATGTTTGTGTTGGAGCTAGGCACCTCAGCAGAGACATCTTCAATAGAGAGTCAACTTATCATGTACTATTTGTCAAATCTTAGTATCAAAAAGGGACACAAATGAGTTGCTGCCTGAACAGGGCCACTTGTTTCCAGAGAATACAAAGGAACTAGGAGTGATCCATCCAGAAATATACATACATGCTTTTGATGCCTAAATTAATAGGATTATTTTCATAATCCTGGCTTACATTACAGTTGCAAAGGGCTGAGGTCACAAGAAATGTCCCATTTCTACTAAATCTATAATAAACAATGTTTCTAAAAATCATTGACATTCATAAAATTTATTTAAATTCAGTTTTTTTATTGTAATTACTAAACATGTCCATGTCCTTACCCATTCACTAATTTCTGTCTGCATTTTGTATCTTCATTTTGCTCTGCTCCAACATTTACAAGTGCTTGCACTAGAATCATCGTGCCAAAAGTGTTTGTCCAGTCCATTACAGAGTATAAGATGCAACAGCCATTAAAACACACACACACGCCCATCACCTCCTTACTTTTGCAGTATAAATTAAGGATAATTTTTTGTTCAACAACTCACATATGAACCACTTTGAGATTTTCTGTCCCGAAAAAACACACATTTGTGATTACTGTATTCATAAGCTAGTAAAAATACAAAACCACCATAATATCCATATAATAAATGAAAAGAGTCTTAGGGGAAATGTAGAACTAGTATATCTCCTTAGAGGACTCCAAAGCATTTAACAAACATTTATTAAATGTCAGAGTCTACCTGTGGATAAGCTTTATTTGCAGAGTACTTCAAAAACTGATAATCTAAGGCATAAACTAAGGTAAATCACTCAGTATCAAATTCAGAGTCTTTAAGAATCCGGGTGCTGAGACTTGTCTACTATTGCAAACCTTCTTCAGCTGTCGTCAAGAGAAATCCTAATAAATTTATGGACTCGTAGACTAATTTATGTTGAAAAGACCTGTTGTTGTCACCTGGACCAACACTCTGCTCAAAACAGGGCAAAATTAAATCAGACTGCTCAGGGTTTCCTTCTTTCTGTCACTAACTGGAAATCTGGCTGAGCTTTGTCTTTCTAAATTCAGTCTCTCCCTACTTGGGCATTGTCTCAAAACCAAGCGTTGAAATTCTGCAATTCACCCTGCTCACTCTTCTCATCAGCACAAATTGCTGTAGCCAAGACTGTCAGCTGCCTTCATGTCCCATGTTTGGTATTTACGATTAGCAGATATTACAGAGTTCCTTCAAGATTCAACTTGTGAAGAAATAGTCCTCAGTCTCTTGAGGAGGATTTAAGTCCCTTCTCACTAGGTTAACAAGTCTGTTGGCAGAGATGCTCTTGCCTCCCTTTGTCAGATGGATCCCACCTCTGCAGGGGCCTTCAGCACTCAAGGGGTCCCTTGGCTACAGAAGTCAAAGCTCTGACTGCAACACCAGCTGCACAGTCAGGTGTTCACCCACAGGATGGGTACAATTCTACCTAAGCCTTTCCCCCTCTCATGGCCAACTGCAGAGAACACAACTCCATCCCTTCCACCCTCACCCAGAGCCTTGTGCACACGGTCAGTGCCTTCAGCCTCTCCTTCGAGGGTATCACTGTGGAGGTAAGAATCTGAGGGTGAGACAACTGTGAGAGAGATATCATTATCTGAATGTAATACCTGGCACAAGATCCTGTACTTTTTGATACAAAATGAAGTAGAAACTCAAAAATATATGTCACACATACACGTATGTGTCTGTGTGAATGTGTGTGTATGTGTGAATGCATAAATTTAATTTTTAATTCTTTCTGAATTTTTACCTTCACATCTTTTAGCATCAGAAATACAGTGTTTGGGGTTCTTTTAGAAATACCAGCTTCATTCTAATTCTTACATTATTTTATATTACATTAATACTAATATCTGATATTAATACTGATATCTAATATTAATTCTAATATCTAATATTAATTCTAATATCTTACATTATTTGGTGTGAGAAATAGCTATCCAGAGGTTTCTCAGTCTGTCCTTGCCAGACTGGCTCAAGAAACCTTATAGTCAGACATTTTATTATTACTTAATGAAAAGCACATAGTGTGTTATCACTGTGCCTACCTTAGGTTATCCTAAGCTACGTTCAGTTCCTCTTTTTCCCATCATTGTCCATATCTCATTAGTCACTCATGCAACAAGTTCTTGATTACTGTACAGAGGATAGATGCATAATACATAATTGAATTGAAAACTGATTATAAGTACGGGTACATTCATCATTACAGATCTCTAGACTGTAATTAAACAGTTGAAAAAGGATTCAGTGGATGAGATGAATTTTTTGCCTATGACAGGTGCTTTTCCAAGTATCTTCAGAATTCTTTTACCAAGAGTTCAAGAGTTATGGAAGAGTTAGCTGTCTTTCCTAAACTCAGCGACACAGATTCAAATCCTCTAGATTGAATCCTTTGGTTTCCTCTAGATATTACTAATTTTCAAACACTCAAAAACAATCAAAATGCCAAGAGGATTTTATATCAACTCTACTAACATGACTGCTCTGAGGCCTGATTAATTATTATTGATATGTTCCCCAACTCTCATTCTTCATATCAGCTGCAGTATCTACTTACTGTTTGTTGAAGTCTCATTCCAGTAGAGGTCTAAAGGTTCTCACCTACCAAGGGAAAACATAACTATTTCTTCACACAGTGAGCCTTGTTCTTCACACAGAAATCACTTTGCTACAACAAACATACCGTCTGGCACTGTGTTGTCATTATACACTTTCTTGCTACTCACGCATGAAGTTCTCATTAAGAGAATTTTAAACATTAATATTTTCTAGGAAAAATACACAATTGACATAATTGGAAATTATAACAGCTGGCACTCAAGAGAATTTCAGAAAGCATCAGGGTAAATTACACAACAACATAACGTTTCTAAAACCATAACATAAAAGCCCTCCTTTTTGTCCCCCCTCCTCAAGTATTAGCACATACAGCTCTGGTTAACATGCACACTGGCACTCAGACACCAAGGCGATGCAGAAGGAAGTGCGAGCATGAATAAAGAATGAGAAACTGCCTGTTTGGCCAGGGAAGAATTTCTATACTTGGTTTCATTTTAAACCAATAACCATTTAAACAATAACCATTCTAAAATCAGAACTATACTTTGAATTTACAGTAGAACAAAACATAAAATGGGTTGAAGTGCTGTGTTGATCTTCTTTTTCTCTCCTGGAAATTCACTGGTTTATTAAGACAAAGCTGTGCAGCAGAATAGCATCATGAAGCACAGGATATCACAAGGGCTGCTTAGTTCATTATTAACTACAGAAAGAACCGCCCATGGAATTGTGCCTGATTTGGAATAATTATTTAAAAAAAAAAAAAAATCAAGAGTACAGCAACTGAAGGATTTAGTGGATTAAGTAACCTTCTGGTAGGCAAATGCAGGCACATTTGGCAAAGATTGGTGGTCTAATATAGACGGAAATAACTATCATAATTCAGAATATGTTTATTTAATTTCTGACCTGCTGTAAAACCTTTGGCATGTCAATTAATATCCATGTCTGTTCTCTCCATCCCTCACTACTAAGAACATAAAGAAAAATTCTTTCTATAGAGGAAGTGCCTAAACCAACAAAGCAGACTCCTATCTTAACTCAAATCTGCATGCTCTATTATAATAAAAATCAACAATATAGTTATCATTATGATAGTTATCATTAGAACTAAACAGAGAAACTTTAACAGAACTAGTCTAAAAGAAATACAATTTCTATTGCGTTTATATTTTCTATTTCCACCTCTACTCTACTTTGTAATAAAATTGCAAACTGTACTCAGTGTCAAGATCCCAAGTGTTTCAAAACAAACACTTTTCTCTGTTTATAAATTTCCCTTTTTATAAGGAAAATAGTAAAAAAAAAATAGTTCTTCTCTATCTTTAATAAAATTACTGTAAAATTTGTCTTTATGAAGAATATTTTGCAACTTTTAGTTTCCTAGTCAAAAGAAGTTCTCAAAATCTTTTGGAAACTTACACAGAAGTTTCTATCCTTTATGCACCTCTCTCTTCCAACCCAAACCTTTCTATGATTCTGTGAAATCAAACGTGAGCCTTAATTTTACCGACAGTAATAAGAATTTAAGTGAAGTGGGAAAAAATCAGTCAATACACAAACCAGACAGCCATTATTTGCATAATTGTGGAAGCATCAAAGAACTTATTACACACGCACTCAGCATTTCACAAGCTGCTAAAACTGGAAATAAAAATCAAGATCCATTTGTCCATAACTACTACTTTAACTGTGGTTGTAAAACAGGAGTGGGGGAGAACAGAAAAGAAGAAAGAGGAAGAAGTTAACCCTTCTCTACTGAAGACTGATGACTGCCTAATTTTATGCTGTGTATCTAACACACAGAAAACATTTTTACCTGAATATCACTTTCTACATTAATCTGGATGGACTTGTAATACTTAAATACTTCAGTACTTGTAATACTTAAATAAATGAGGTATTGCTTAAATGCTCACTTACCCTTCCAAAACCAATAGATTTTCTCATATAATGTGATTAAAATCAACATCAAAAACTTATTATTGTGTATTATTTTATCTTCTGCCACATTTGTATTTTTTATTTGTACTATGTGAGCTATTAAACCCCAAAGATTAGATGTATTTCAATGATTCCAGTATAGCAGTGAGAACTCTTTTTCATAGCTGGGGGCTTCAAAGTTTAATGAATATTTCTAAAGCACTTTGAGTTGTTTTATGAACTATCACTAAAGTCAAATAAAATATAATCTTATTAACAAACTGTCTTTTCTGGATACAGATGTATCAGCTCCCAGGAAAGAAAAACAGCAGTCACTAAGTAATAATAACAAAAAGTTAAACTCAAGCGTATGTTCCCAGTTTGGGCACCATCAAGCACAAAATTTTACTTCACTTATCTGTTTCCAGTCCCACTTCCATACCTATTCTCTGCTCACATTGAGGTGCTGGACAGCTTCTCCCTATTATTCATTGATTTTAGCAGACAAGATTTGCCACGGAAGAGGAGAACAAACCATTTCTCCACTACATCTTTCAAAAAATAACTCAAATCTGACCTACTAGGACATTTCTCATGTGCCACTTTTGGGTGGAAAAGAACTTTTGTGACAAATTTGTGACACAACCATCTTTTCATTTCATGTACAGACCAACTGTGACACACCAATTTTGATTGGGACACCCCATCATTATAACAGAACAAACAAGCTTTATGCTTTTTCTAAGGAAATAAAATTTTCGAACAGAGCATTAGGAGCAGTGATGATAGAAGTATGAAGAAAATACTTTTTTACACTATTTTTAGCTAAAAAGTCTGTCACCCTTTGTGAATAATCGGCTATAGTTAAATGCAGAATACAGATGATGCTTTAACCAGGTTACAGGTACATAAATCTGAAAAGAAAATTAAAAAGCCTCTATACACTTCAGTTATTCTGAGTAGCTAAAAGGAGGAGGGATAGCACTACCAATCTGAAACAATTCCCCCTAACCTCTCTTAACAAGAGAAATTTGTTCTTCAACTAGTTTAATCAAAATGCCCTATCATTTCCCTGAAGAATTCTCTTTTGCTGCTTCAGCAGAATTTCCATTCTCCCTTTGCCCTTCAACAGGATTTTGTCTCACAAGAGACCACGGCCACTTCTATACTTTATTACCATCAAAATCCCTGGAAGGTCTGTTTTACAGACATCTGAAGGCTTTCTTGTCTGTTAAACTAGAAAATGATTCAGCACCATAATTCTCAAATATATTTTAAGCTCACAGAAAGCACAGACCCCAGATGAGTAGCTCCCTCTCCAGAGAAGTAAGGACCTATTGAGTTAAATAAAACTTACCAGATAAGTAAGAATTTGCAGGATTGAGCCCTCAGTCTAATCAGGAAACGTCTGGAGTTTTTATACAGATACTAAAAAAAATAGAAATCCAAGTCGACCTGCTACATTTTTTAAAAAAAATAAAAAATAGCACAACCATCAAGACAACATATAAAGGCAGCAAATAGTTTCCATCTGAGTGGAGCTATTACAGTAAAGGGTAGGATAAAAGAAGTTTATACGAGCTGTGAATGAGTGCTCTAAGATTTTTATTCAACGTTACCATGTATTGAAAAATATCTATTGTAAGTACCAAATTTATAACTCATTTTCCTAATTATCTATGTGAAATCTTGTATAAACTTGCAGTACAACTGATGCTTAGATGAAACAGGTAAAGTAACACCTGGAGAATTTAGATTTATCTCATGTAATATAGAGTATATAAAAAAGTTCTAAAGCTACTGAGTAACTTGCTATTTATCTGCATGAAAGAGAAGTTCTAGCAGGAGACAGTTTTGAATGCTGGAGGGGCAAAGATTACAGAGGAGAAGAAAGAAGTTACCAACCCCTCAGCTGGCAACTATTTAGCTCCCAACCCAGACAGATGTGTTTTCCTGCCTCCATGTTTGACATCTCAGAGCCTCCTGTGATGAGGAAATACAACTGTCTACACTCTGAGTGAGAGCCCATGTTCACACCTGCCCCTCTCTCCCTCCCACCCACATTAATTCACCTTGCAAAGAAGCCAGAGAATAAAAGGCAGAGACTTGACAGAACTACTTAAAATAACTCTTTCTTGAGCATCCTGTGGTACAAACAGAACCCAGACATTTCACAGGCCAGTTTAGGGAACTATCCTATGTAAAAGTTTCCTTACCTTTCATTTTTCCTTGGTTTCCCCTCTAACCAAGACCACTACTGGAGGATCACCTGAGAACCACAGCACAAATCTGGGTTTGTTTCTGGTTCTTTAGTTAAAAAGACAACAAAGCTCACAACTGTATCAAAGTTTAGAAAGCAGATTAGAAATGCCTGGTTTAACCAGATTTCCCTCCAAGCAAATGTGGCCCTTCAATGAACAGGAGGGGCATCATTCTCACCATTGCTTGGACAAAACCACAAACTCACCCTCTGCACAGACCAGCAGTGGCTTTGCCCTAGTGGCACGTTAAAGGCTGATTTAATTTCTTAGTAATATTCAAGATATGTACCCATTTTAAATAGTTTGTATACTTAGCTATATCATTTTTGAAGACTGTATTTTATGCAAATATCTTTGTTTTAAACTTGCAGATCCATTGCAACTGCTAACAGGCTCTAAAAGCAGGCAGCATTAAAATTTAGAAACACAGAATTAAAGATAACAGAACTTTTAAAACTCATTTTCTGGGCCCTGAGGCTTTTAGCAATAGTAAAACATGCATATTTTCAAGGAAATAAGTATCAAAGATGACTTTTAAACTGTATAGCAACTGCACACTTTAAAATTGCATCTTAGACTTTTCCCTAATGCTGTTACAGGTATGGTCAGCTTCTGAAACAAGGCAGGAATTAGACAAGGCATTATTTCCTTCGCCTATCTAGGAGTCAGATGTGGTAGCCAAGGATGCACATACAAGGAATAGTGATGCCCACAGTGAGTCTGTATTCCAGGTTGAAATCCAGAGCCAAGTGGACTTCTAGCAGGCATAAAACTTCTACAAATCTGGCAGAACATTTGCAAAAAAAGTTATCTGGCTAAAAACAGTTTAAATTTAAACATAAAGGCTTTTAACATAATGGTGAGGTTGTATACATTTCAGTGTAAAATCCCTAAATATTTCAAGAGAAAAACATAGAAAATTTTAAAACAAAGTGTTAACGAGACTTGGATCTCACTTACACTGTTCTGAGCTTTTGTTTAATTCCTTGTGAATAACAATAAAGAAAAGCACTTGTATCAGCTATGGATCAATTTTTTTTGTAATTCAGATGGGGAAATACTGGAAATGGTAAAGCTCTCTGGACAGGCTCAGTTCAAACGAATTACAAAAGTTTCCATATTCCCATCAAGAACAGAAGGATACCTTTAAATTCTGCTTGAAGAACCACACTGGAGCTATGAGAGGGCAAACAGATCTGTTCTGGTTCACGAACAACAGTCCCACTGAAAGAAAGTTGACTATCTTTTCCTCACTTTCAATCTTTTGAAAAGATTTTTTTTTTCTTCTTCTAAGTGAAACGTTTTCCCTTTTCAAGACCTTCCACTAACAAATCAAACTTACTGGCTTCTTAAATGAAACCTACTGATCACATATCACAGAGATACAGTTCATGAAAAGAAATGGGAAGGTTTTTCTTGCTATTATATTTTGGTCACAAATTGCAGAGAAGAATATTGCAATGAATAAAACTGGTTTGTTAGCATTTCTGAGAATACCTATTTTTCATAATACTAATGTTCTAAAATACAGCAGGTACTTGAGGCTGCAGATGTTCCTCTCTAAAATGAAAAGGGCCCATAAAATCTGTTTATAAATAACAAGGAAGAAAAGGACCATTTAGAAATGTATCAGAGCTGAAGGACTGCAGTGCTGTGCATGGCCCCCCCTTTCTCTTCCAGTGTTCTTTTCCACCTGCCATCCAGCTCCACCAGTCACATGGATCAGGAAACATCAGGAGCAGGCTTGTGCCAGAAGCCTTCCCGGACACAAAGGCAAACCACCCCATGGAGGAGGGGGGAAAGATGAACAAGATTCTAACCTCTTTGCTCCTTACACACCACTTGTTGCTGATCTGATCACAGTCACTCTTCTCTTGCTATCAAACAGAATTAATACTGAATTCTTAACACAGAGGGGTTTTTTTAAGCATAGGTAGTCTGGCCTGTAATTTCAACTATGAATTTTTTTAAGACATAACATACAGTGCAAAAACTCCAGTGTAATATATTTTCATATCAGTGTCTGACAGTTCTGCATTAAAGAACACTGCAATATTTAGATGTTCGGTCTTTGCAGCTATTCAATAAAAGGTAATGGTAGGTATGTCAATTGTATCTTTTTTTTACTGCAGTATTAATATATACTGCCCTAGCTCTAGGATCTTACATTAATATATTGTGTAAGAGTAAGAATAATAAAAATTGTAGCAAAATATTAGATGAGGATGTAGAGTCTTGTTTTCCCTCTGTCCTGTGCATTCTACAAGACCACTGTGGCACTACAGAAGTAAAAGAAGGCTCTTAGTGGTGTATTCTTAATTTAAATATCTGACAAATTCCATGGGATTAATACACAACTCAATATGGATTATACACTTAATTTTGTATCAGGAATTCCTTTTGTATCAAAGGAATTGTAAATTTATATATAATAGAAGTATCATAGAACTTGAATTCCTTATTGTCTTAATTCTTCTGTTCATAAAACCCTGAAAAATACTACAGTCGTATCCCTTCTGCAGCAAATCAAGATCTGAAAAAGAAACACTCAAGAGGATGACGGCTATAACAGTGATGCAGAGTTAATCACAGAAGATGTCTACATTTTTCACTCTCCACCTGTAAATTAAACATTAACAGGTCACTACTTGATATTAGAAGCTGTGCACCTGGACAATTAACCACAAAAACAGAATGGTGGAGAAACTTCAAATGTTTATAAATTTTACAATTATGTAAATGTTACATTTACATAATTCACAAAAAATGTTGCATTGTAGTATAAGTAAACAAAGTAAAGATTATATTCTCTTCAGTCAAAAAATTAAGGCTTCTACTAGTTTGGATTTTGTTAGTACCACCTCGATCAGCAAATATAGTCTACTTCAGCAAAATAGAAGTGTGTCTTTGTGTTGCTATTGACAGTAGTGCAAGCAAACATATTCTCTTGCATTTCAAGCTTGCTTTGTTTTGACAGGGATTCTCTGCCTCTGACCACATGACCTGCTGCAATGTGACAAACTCATGACAAATAAAGCTGCACTGGTTCAGCAGCCCTTCCTAAATTGTTTGAGAAACAGAAACCAAAATTTGTCTTACACTTGCAACATCGGGCATGCACATGTTTTTCAGAGCATTAGAGGACAAAAAAAGCATTTTCCATCAGCTAAAAAGCACAAGCTAGGGTACTTAGCACAGCCATCCCCACACAGGGTACCCAGGTGCCCTCCCATCCCAACACAGCCAGGGGCAGCCACAGACAGCAGTGCCAGGCTGTGCATCCAGAGGGACAGCCTCTCCCAAGGCTCACACACAGCATGCCTTGCACAATACAACAGTAATGGTGAAAGGCCTGGTAGAGGAAACTTTTTGGAAGTTGCCTTTTCTACAAAAAAGAGACTTTCCAACCTTATGGTGGTGGCACTTTTAACTTCCCAGCCCCAACATAACCTAGACACAGCAAAACCAGAAGAAACATGGAGAAAGAGACACTGCAGACTGATCTCTCAGATCTTTGAATGCTTCTTTCCAGAGATTGTGGAATAAAAAAAACATGTCAAATACATTAGAGTATTAAAGGAACAATTTGCTGTACCCCTGAATTGAACACTTGAGACTTTCCTTCTGCAGGTAGGCAGCAATCTGTCTTGCTGCCAAAGTGCATTTTTCTGTAAATGATTCTTGAAATGTGCAGAGCTCTTTCAAGTTGACTGTACTTATCTAAATTGTCATGTAAGTCATAAGAAGGAAGGAGTAGCCTTGAGAAGAACTGTAACCAGTAAACTTCTTACAGTAAAAATTCTGAAGGCAGCTGTTGATCAGAGGAAAAGGAAATAAGGAATCACATTGTCTGATGCAAATATTTTGTCCTTTATTCAATTATCATTAGGTAACATCTAGAGTAGCTTTCACTATTTCTGCAGATAAGACTCCTCTGCCAGCTGGTGAGATGAGGTGCCTCAGAATATCACAGTTCCTCAGCTTCTCTCAGCTTCAGTTCTTCATTTCTAACACAAAAATCTGTACCAGGCTAGCATTTTTAGGGAAAATGTTATTTTCAAGGATTCTTGTTCCTGCTTTCTAAAAAACTCAGAATTTAGTTCATTTACCACTAGTAATAATAATACCTGATCACACTCACAAACCTTACATGAAAGTGATTTTTATTCCTGTAATATGTAATATGTAGACATAGAACTGTAGACATGAGCATTTGCAGCAAAACTGTGTTCAAATAAATGGGCCAGATGATAGGCTATAAAAAAATTAAGCAGCAAAAAAGACTCCAAAGATATAAAAGTATACAAGTATTTGTACTGAGGTTCCACTTCTAAGTAACAACCACACCCATGATCTCTGATCCCTTTGTTCTTATCCCACCTACACTTTTGGCACTTCTGCATCTTGGCTACAGTATGCAATGATTTCTTCCTTCATTGACCATCTTTTTTTTTGATGCTTCATCACCAGTTTTACTTTTGCAAGGCCAAAAATGAATTAATTTTCCCTTGTAAACCAGAATACTTCTGTTGCTGCTACTGCCATTATTTTTTTTTTATATATATCACTTGGATTGATAACACTGCTGCAACTTTTGTCTCTTCACTCTTCTTTGCACCCCTCACCCAAAATTCCTCAAATCCTAATGAATTTCTGCAGCCTCACAAACAATGCATTTCCATTGCAATATGAATGTCACTCATAGTTGCAAAAAGCCCACCTAGATTTAAATTAGTCAGGACTGATAACTGACCTCTACTACCCTTGATATCTTCTTTGTCTAAACAAAAATGCACACACAGAACCTGTGTAACCTGTGCAACCTATTATAACTAATGAAATACCAGGACATTACACACTCAAAATTTTTCACTGGTCATCTCATGTTGTCTTTGAAAAGAATATAATGAAAGAAAAAGCACAGGTTGTGGTAAATTTCCACACTCCTCCTTTGCTAACTATTGGCAAGTCCCAGATAGCCAGGTGACAAGGCAAAATATGCCATAAGCTTTTTTTTTCTTTGAAATGTGAAAAGACAGTGAGGGAATTACATTTATACTGTATTTAACCTTCCCAAAACTGAGTAAATGTTATCTAATGTAAATGGAAAAGCATTTTCTTCTGTATAAAGAGCTGGGTTACCATACACTTCAGAAAACATCAGACTGCTTGGAAATTGGGGGAGACATATTCTCAGAACTCAAGCAGTCTTCATCTACTCTCTCATTTTCATTCTAGTCTCTGGCAGCATTAATTACTGAGCAACCTCATCTCAAATCTGTGACGTTAACGACAAAGATCTCACAAACTCAACAGACCATGTGCCAAACAGATATGGAAATGGATTCCCACTCTCTGTACCTTACTCAATGCATCTTTCCTATGCTTGATATCCCTGGCTGTATTTTTTAAAAAAAAAGCCCTTTTTCAGCAAGTGAGATTGTGTACATAAACGTGCGTGGCACAAAAACTACTGACTATAAGACTTTGGGTTTTCTCCTTTTGTCTCATAAATAGCTGCAAACAGAGGGGAATAAATTCTCTTCATTTCTTCTAAGAGCTTTTTTTGCCTGTGTACAACAGATGTTGTTTCCACAAATTAGTTTCTAATTTCTTTCATAACTCAGTCAGAACAACCCTTCAATTCATAGTCAGGGAATAGATTTAGTGCTGCACATAATTCTTGTAATTATGTAACAAAACTGCACTTTGCTAGGTGAAAACCTCAGCTATCAATCATTTGGTTTAGTGTATGGGCAACTTAATCTTCTGTTACACCAGCTGTGCACGGCCCAGCCACAACACACTAAGGATTTGTTGGATTTCCACAGTAGGAAGAATAAATGATTACTGTGATAGGTAATAGAGAGGGAGACAGCAAGTGGGCCAGCTCCAGGGTGTTGAACTGCAATATATAAAGTAATTAGGAATGCCACGCACAACTCCCCCCGTACCAATCTGCAAACTGAGCAGTATTTAAATGTTTTCCAGTCATCAAAATGCAGTTAGCAACAATAAACCAAATAAAGTTCCTCCTCTTAAAAAAAAAAAAATCTAAAACTTTGCTGGTTTAAAATAGAAGATTAAATAAAACTGCTTGTCTGGTTCAGGTGAGCAGCTTGGACACCTGGTGGATTCCTAGCTTTGAAGTTTAGCAGAAAAACTGCAAATGTCACACTATAAAATAAAAATTGGCAGAGAGTATGTGGGCAATATAGACAGTTACATTATGAAAGAGACTGTTCGTACAGCTGTAGCACTAGGAACAAGATTATTTAAAATAGCTTGCTTTTTTTTTTTTCCTAAGAATATGATTTACTTGTTAAAATGAAAATCGATTTTCACTTTTACTTGAGAGAGGTTACACTGCCAACCACTAAAGCTGAAGTTGCTGACATATTAACAGATGCAGAATACAGAACACATTGAAATTTCTCCAGGAGGTCACATACAGGTACCTGAAGGCAAGTGAAACTCCAGGGGTTACTGAAAGGGTTTTAAAGAAACCGATTAGCCAGCCCTGCTTCCCCCATGAAACAGGCTTACTGCATGCCTTTAGTAATCCATCTGGAATCATTATGCAGTCTCAGGATACACTTAATGTAACTTTCATACAAAAATGCTACAGGGATAAATGGATTAGAATTTCTGAGAGAACAAGTATTTCAGAGGAAGTAGCACAATAAAGTCATCATAAAATGTTAGGGTTGTCTCTCCTTCCTGTCTTCTTTTATTTTTTAATGAGGAGTGGGGTGACAAAGTAGTTTGTCCAAATTTTGAAACAGTTGGATTCTGACACACATCTGTGTATGTGAAATGTTTTTCTTTTTTTTTTTTTCCCCCCCAAATTCTTAATTCTTTCTTTACTCTAGGCAGAGCAAGGTCCTTTCCCTCCACCCGGTAAAGATGAGACATATCTGAGGGCTGTGTACAGTCCAGTGCAGGGCCACAGAGATGATGAAGGGACTAAAGCATCTGTTTGAGGTGAGGCCAAAACACCTGGCACTGCCCACCTGGTGAAGAGTGGGGTCAGGGGACCCTATCCATGTGGATAAACACTGGAGAGGGAATGAAGGAGAAACCAGACTCACTTCAGTGGTGCCCAGAGACAGGAAAAGAGGCAACGGGCAGGAATTCAAGTGCAAGAATTTTCACCTGAATGCATAAACCCATATTTTTTACTGTGTGGATGGTCAAACACTTAAACAGAATTCCCAGAGCAGTTGCTGACTCTCCATCTTTGGAGACTGGACACAGTCCTGGACAACCTGCTTGAGGAGGGGGTAGACTAGATAATTCTGTGATTTTTCTTTGCTTTGAGAGAAAAAAAAAAACAAGGAAAGATGATGATCCTCCAGCAAGTTTTATCCTCCATTATCAGGAAAAATATCAAACAAGAACATCCTTTGACTCATCTTCAGTCTCAAATAGGACACTGAAATAACACAACTGAATAAAGTTCTTCTCTTCAAACTCCCACGTGATACAACACAAAGGAAGAAATTCAGGAAAACCCTATGTATTTTTGGTAACATCAAACTCCACAATCTTGATACTAAATTGCATCTCGACAATACGGATATAACTTCCTCTAAATTATTGAGCCCACTGGTGATCACTGAAACAAAATCTCCAGATAGAATCCAAAGAATTAAACCTAATTAATGGTTACCAGAGCAAAATGGGCACAAGGGTTAAGAAGAGTAATTTAATTGACAGAAGTGCTTGGTGAGCATCCTTATATTTTCAGTTTTGCAAGAAACAGGTTACAGTTGGCTTGGACTGAGACGAAGTTTGTAGATGCAGGTTCTGATCCACTCCCTTGACCTTCCCCACGTTAGAAAATTTTTGTTTGAGTATTGTTAACTTTTACTCAGCAAAAAATGACATTTCTAATAATTCTTACGTAGTCTGTACATTAAAAGATTATTATTCTGCTCTTTTGGTTATTGCTTCTCTCTATCAGTAAACTACCTTCTCTTTCTCAACTCTGTCCATTACAAGTTAAAAAAAGAAAACCAAACAAGCAGAAAAGGAAATTACATGAAACTTGCACTTCACGTTATCAACCCTGAAGTCATAAATGGTGAACTGTCAGTGACTTTAATAAGACAGCTGTCAGTATATTTTTCACCCTAATGATTCACTAAATATTATGCTAATATTATGTCAAAGACCCCACAACACTGAAAGAAAGAAAGTTCTGCCCATTGTCATACTGCAGTTCTTCCACACACCCAGCAGGTCTGACTCATTCTTTAAACTTCACCACAAAATAAATTTCTCTCCCTTGTGTGAATGCAGGAACACCTCAGAGAACACCAATTCTCACCAACATAAGGCAGATTATGTTTCCCTGTCTTCAAAAACACAAGAGCTTCTCAAGTAGGCAGAGAAGCTTGTTGAAGAGTCCACATGACAGGGGAGCACAACAAGTAGGCATGGAGGCATAAGAAATGGTAAAATGTCTTCATATTCTCACTAATCCTATCCCATGATTTCTGGTCATTACTAGATTTTTGTTCTGTTGACCTGAAAAGGGAAGACTATTTCATAAATATCAGAAAGATTGAATAAAAGAATAGGGAGATGGAGACACTTTAAGATGTGTAGGGAAAGTAAAAAGCTTATCCCTGTGAACATCATTGGAAATTGGGAGTAATTTGAAAGCAGTATGTGACTTAGGAACACCAGATTCAAACAGCAGTACCAGAAGTACCAAGAAACTGCAATTTACCTTTACTGACAAGATAAAGAATCTCAAGGAGAGATCAGAGGTGACATCCCCCTCTTACAAAGTTTACCACACTCTTCCAGGTTATCAGTACTTAAAACATAAAAGACAAGATTTCAGTGTTGGCCGTTAGACTTCTTTGCTTTGCCACTAAAAACTAAAAGCATGAAAAAAGATTTTACCAGGGAAATTCCCTGCTGTTGCTAAAGCATTCCAGGATTTTTCAACTCACACACACAGGAAGGTAACGTTCCCCCCTGCTCTCATACTTTCTTTGTTGCTTTTTTTGTTACATAAAAGTCTGTAATAAGAAGGAAGGTCGGTTCTACATGAAAACCACATCGTACTGATATAACACTTTGGACATACACGTCTGACCTGTGTATTTTGAAAGCTGAAGGAACAAGATGGTTTGAGTCAAAGTCCAGGAGCAAAAGACACTTTGCAAAGCAAAAGGCATTTCATTCCAGCCACTGAAGGAGGTGCTAAGCAGCAGTCATTTGTGTCTTCTCAGTCCCCTGCCCTCCATGACTTACTACTTAGAAAAAGAATCCTCCATGAAATGTGTTTTGTTCTGAAGTCAGTCTGGATGAAATTTAGTCCATTGTTTACTTCTGCATGAACATTCTGTTTTTACATTGTTTAATTAACAACTATATCCACCTATAGATTTCCAGAAGTCTAATCATGATTGTTTAGAAAAAGAAAAACTTAAAAAATAGTACAATCTGAAAGATAAATCTTGGTGTTTTCAAAATGGCTCTCATAAGACCCAAAACATGCAGAATCTGATAGCAATGTAATGAATAAAATCCATCTTTTTAATTATTGTTGACATACTAGCACTTTTTCAAGAAAAGCTTTCTTCAAACGTAGTGTTTTGAACTGATAATTTTATTGCCCTTATTCCTAATGCCCTCATTACTCAAGAAAAGTTAAAAATTGAAATGCGTTGTACAGAATAACTACAGCTGGAACAATTACAATCCAATTCAATCCATCTCAAGAAAAGCATGCAAAAAAAGCACCAGGAATCACTGTTTCAAAAGGGGAAACTTAGGTAAAAGTAGAGAAACTATAAAAAGGACTTCAGAGTCCTGTGCTTCAGAGCACAGAGGAAACTCTGAATCTCATTAAGAGAAAAAAGTGTAACTCCTGCCTGGAATGGGTGCCCCAAGCAAGTATTCCTCTTGTAAATGGAATACTAATGGAACACTTGGATATGTAGGAGTTTTATAAAGCAACAGAGGAATGACTTACCAAAGAATATTATGTCTTAAAGATGAAGAAAATTACAAATAAAGCAAAAATTGCACATTGTCAGGCTAAGTTAGACACTATATTAAAAATTATACCAAAAAATCATTAAGTCATAAAGAAAACAGTAAGCAAACCTGTGCAATGATGAAGCAGCAATAATTAAAGATAACGAATGGAAGCTACACGATAAAACACTGTGTACACAGCAGATGATGTTGAACACGGAGGAAGGGGAGGGAGGGGAAGTATAGAAACAAGTAATTCCAAAACTGATGTGCAAGCAAAAATTTAAAACACAACACACTGACCAGGTAATTCCAAACCCACAAATTTGGACAAAAAAGCACATAAAACTGTAGACCAAAGACTGTTTTTTAATAAATTCAGTGAAACATGGCATCATCCTTGAATAAAACCAACAACGCAAAAAAGCAAGTGGGAACTGGGAAAGGAGTGCAAGCAAGGCTGGCTGATTTTAAGCAGCCCCAAAAGCTTTAAAATACAAGTTTTGAAGAAGAAAACCAGGGGGTGGGGAAGAGGTAAAAATAGGACAATACAAAAACAGCTCCAAGAACAAAACCTTTGCAGCTCAGAATGCAACCTTCAATTTTTCATCAGAAAAAAAATTCTAAGAAAAGGTTTATCATTGAAATGAAAACTATGTATACTAGAACAAGATCCTTAAAGTGAGTAATGAATTTGTCAAAGTAGAAATAATGACATGCTCCTTTCGAGACTCAGGATGCTGGATATCACCTAGTGAAATTCCTGAAGTACTTTATGTTATTTAGTATATTCACGAATCACCTAGACAAGTGGGACAAGAGCTGCAAAGAAATTTCTTGGATAACAAAATTGAGAGAACACACAAAGGAAAGGTCTGGAATTCTCAACATGAAGGAGATGAAGATTGGAATAATAAAGAATTCTATCTTAAAGACCTAAATCAGGGAAAGGTACTTACAAGGTTATTTGGAGACTGAAAGCAAGCATTTGTGTTATAAAATCAAACACAAAGAAAAATTTTTGTTTTACTCAAGAGCAAAGTTGCTCCACAGCATAAACTCTATGACTGTGAAAAGGCCAACGGCACCAATGATGCATAATTTAAATAACATCCAGAAGAGGTAAGTAAATTATTCCCACTGATGTGAACAGTTTTCATAGGAGCTCTCGATTTCAGTTATCCGTGTAAAAGGAGGATTTATACAAGTGGAAAGAGATAAAATAAGCTCCACCAGAACTGCAAGAATACAAGCCCACTTCACAAGTCTGTACAAGAAGAATACTTATTTTCTAAAATGGGGTTGATATATCATATTTAGACATCAATGATAAACGAATTAAAATTAATTAAACACCACTGGGGGCAGTGCATCTAAAGCAATACAACACATCCACAGTAAAGCAAATGAAACTTTAATATAGGTGGTCTCGTAATGCTTGGCAGTTAACAGTTTTATTTTGAAGGATCTCAGTTAAATATGTTTGGAAAAAAGGTTTAATTCCCATATAAATTTGCATGTTCAATTATTGATAAGGCAGAATACTTTTGAATCACTTTACATTTTTACACTTAACATTATCACACAACACTAAGCTGATGCATTTGCTTGCCACTACTGGCATTGAGCCAATCTACATTTCAACGGAAAACAGTTTCATATTTTTTGTTTTATGTATTCTAGAATGAAATCTAACCTAAATATGAAAGAGCTGTGATATACATTGAGGTATGTGATGTATTTTCCTCCTCCCCCAGTTTTCTTATTTTCTGTCATTTTGCACTGCATGTGTTCCAGCTTAATGCATATCTCCAGCCTTGGCCAAAACTAATGATCCAAGCAATTGCCATCAAAGTACACGTTGAACTAAGAGACTCCCAAATATCATAGCAGATACGGTATAAAATTGTTGTGACGATATTTCAGTTGCCCACACCTCTCAAGTAATGCCTTACAGAAAGTCTCCATAAAAACATTACTTCTATTTACCTCATCAGAATGATTTTTCTCTTTGAAATAACAACCACATCTCATCCCAGCCTTAATTTACTTTTCATGCCAGTGCTCCAGAGCAGCAAGAACTGATATCACAACTTGCCACTTGACATAGACAGCTGATTGAAACTGCTGAAAGACAGCCCCTGTCTCAGAGTAGGAATAAACAGTTGATGCTTAATGATCACCCCTGTAATGATATCATAGATAATATTAATTTACTGACAAACTCCTCTAGCAACACTAGTATGGGGTTTGTGTCAATCATTAAGACTCAAAAAGAGCATTCTACTAAAGAAATAAAGCCTGAAGGAATGTCCCAGCACATGCTATAGGGTTGTTTGCAGCATTACTCACACTTCTGTGTCTTCTTCAGGCCTAAATACTTTGCAGTGTGTGAGAAGTGCCAGCTGATCCCACCCACGACCTAGAGCACTCACAAGGTGGCCAGATGTTCATAAGCATTTAGTGCAACTGATTTATTGCATGACAAAAGGAAAGTCACGGCACACCACGTACAGTGTGAGCTGCTTTCACATGTATCTGCAGAACTGGGCAGGGAGAGTCCCGGGTGTGCTGTTCAGTCAGCACTTCACCACATCGAGCTGAGCACATGGCACACAGTGTGACAGTGGCATCCCTGATCCCACACCAACAGGTATCCCCATCTCTGCAGAACTGGGCTCTGGGAAAGCCCACACTAAAATTAGCCAATGCACAAACAGCAAAGCTCATAAGGAAGCAGGGTCCTTCTCCCAGGAGACAAATTTCAAGAGAGGAGAAGGTCAGGGAAGGGACTCATGCCCCTTTCCTCTTTTATCGGTAGGAGAAAAAGCTACAAATGAACATTGCTGAAGATGCAAATCCTCATTCTGATGTACAAAGGTTTGATTTTACTGGCATGCCCATCACGGCAGACACACTTACATAAAACCATAAGCAAGTTAAGAACAGTAATAGAATAGCAGTTCTTGTTAGAAAGTCCCAAATCAGTTCCTTTCAGCAGCATGCCAGTTACTCACCGTGAGTTGAAAAGATAAAAATACTTGATTTGCCTTTCCTGTCATGGTAATACTATTTTATTTACATATTACATTTTTCAAAACAATAGTAATCTGTCTGCCTGACAGACACCCAAGTGAACTTTAGTACCTGAATGAACTAACATGGATATGTGAAGCACAACAGCAGATTGTTCCCATTGCTTCTCAGTAATGAGGTGTGCAATAGTATTTTATGGATTTTTTTTTCCTAAGCCATCCTCATCACCTCTGTGCCAATGTGTCTGATATTATTTCGGAGGTAGGATCACCAAAGCATAACAGATGAAAGCATAATGATTTCTTTTAATAACAACTTATAAATTATGTTCCACTGCTGTACTTGTGCATCTCCACTTTGCCTTCTTGAAAGGATTAAAAAAATTTCCTCTTTTTCTTATTTGGAAAAACATAATTTTCCAACAAGGTATTTGATTCTTACTGCACCTCACTGGAACTTTTGGGTTTGATTCCTCCCAGCCACATTTTTGAATCCACTTTTTTGCACTACAGGAGAAAGCAAGCATTGGGTCATTGGGTTTGCAATCTGACCAAGTGCACCACTCCCATGTGTGGAAAGAGAAGGGTGTGGGAAAGGAGTGATGGAGCAAACCTGTGTACAAATCAGGACTCAGGTTTGAGGCAGTAACTACAATTCCCATTAGGCACTAACATAGTATTTCTGTCTAAATATTTCAATTTTCAGCAAAAAAGCATTTTTCCCCATGGCAAAACAACAAAGAAAAATGCTTTAAGAGACTTAGAAAAACATATTTACAGCAAGCCAAATATTCAACCAAGTTTTATTTATTTACTTTCAATACAAATGAGTTTCTTGAACAAACACTTTGACTGAAATGTCAGCAGTGGCATGCAGGTCTTATTCCTGCACGGTTGAAATCAGTTTAGAACTAGAAATGAGAACAAATACTTGGTTCACTGAAGTAGACATTAGTCTTGGATGTTGCTTAGTGTGTTGCTTCATAGTCAATTAGAGTGCTTTTCCCCACAGCTTTAGCACACATCTGAGACTCCACAGTGTCTCCATCTTTATTAAAAAAACCAAACAAACAAACAAAAAAACAACCAAACAAAATAACTTCCCCATGCATCAAAATAAAGGTTAAACCATCTTACTGTTTCCTCTTTTTGTCTATGCTAATCTGATCGTGGAAATATCACAACTTTCAGCACACAATAATTAAATTTTCAAGAGGGCAATACAACTTTTCTTACTTTCTGAAAAGCAGGCAGTAAGGAGAAAAATCAGTTGTGTATCTCAAATTTCACACAGTTAATATTCCCTGAAAGATAAAGCACTTCAGTCTAGTAACTTCATAAGTTCATGGACTCTCAATTTTATGAGTAGCCTGAATAGAAAATTCAGTTATTTAGTCGTTTACAGGAAAAAAAAAAAAGTATGTGAATACAGTAGTGAAAACTTTTATTAATAGTTAACAATTTGGGAAGTCATTTTAATTTAGAAAACAATTATACCAACTACTGCAATACATAGTGAAAAGCAAACCACACAATAAATTATTTTCTGCAAATTTTATTCAATCTGCCACAAATATGATGAGGGTATGTAAATAACTAAGCTTTTCACTGAGTCAGGCAGATGGACCTGTCAGCAAAAGTTAATTTTACCAAAATCAAAAATGAAACCCTTTATCCAATGTAGCTTTATGAGAATTATGTGAAATTTCACATTCAGACTGTTTTTGTTTAACACTTTGAACAATATTAAAAGATTACCACAGAGACAAGGTCTTATCTGCCTGCTCAGATTACACTGTACTTACACTGAACCATACAGCATACATGATTAGCTCTAAAAGGTCTCTTTGGTGATTTTCACTTTTAATGAACTGGTTGCAATTCATTATACAATAATTGTAAGGAGGTTTCACAGATAAGCCTCTGTCTTTAGGGGGCATGGTACTGACAGCAATTTTTCTCAAAAAGAAAGAAAATCCACACACCTTCCTTGCTAAATGAACCGTAGATATTAATCTGAAACCCTCCATGAACACAGAAAGACACAAACAGCAGAAAAGAAAGTACGCGACAAATGGGTTAATGGGCTTCATTCAACTGCCAATTTACCCCATTTTTGCCCAGGTGAGATTCCATCGATTTCCAGCACTGACAAAAATTGCATTTGTCAGGGCAAAACTTCTGCACTTTGATTTTTGTATTGCAATGTTTGCAAAGGTTAAAACCCAAGTATTTATGTGCCAGACAACACGTAGTTCTGTAGCCTGTCCTGCTTGGACAGGCATAAGACTTGGAAAGCAATCAGGTACTTCAATTCAGCTTGATGCAACAGAACTCAAGCTGTTATCATACAGAAATATTGCTGGGGGTTTTGCCAACAGAGTCCAACAATGCAGTGTTGTGAAGGCCTTTCAACAGACTGGTTTGTTAATAAACCAAGAAGCATGATGCATCATTGAGTTATTTTTTCTTGGGAATTACAATTAAATAATAATTTCTCATAGGCAGATGAGACTCTCTCTTGTACTCTTCTACATTATCTACAACTTGCCATTATTGGGGTGAAGCTGAAGGACAGGAAAGTTCAAACACAGCTGTACTAGGCCTGTGCATAAGAACAAAAGAATGGTTGCACTGGGTCAGAATATAGCTAATTCAGCCCAATATTCTGTGCCTACTGGTACCCAACAGCAAGCGCTTAAAAATAAGTATATGGACAGTAATATAGGCTTATATTTGTCCTGACCAAGAAATCTGTAATTTTCAGGACTTGCTCAATCAGACATAAAATCTGCATCTCTTGTCTTAGCCAACCCTAGATGGATTCTTCATCCATGAGTCTGTCTAACCACTTTTCACCCTTTGCTTTAAAACTACTAAAAGAATTTAAACTGTCCTACTGATATGGGAACCTACCAGAGCACTTCTCTTACAGTGAGGACAGTCATCTGAAAACCATCACATAAACACTCATGGTTTTCTCTTGGATACAGCAGTTTGAGGATACCCATTCACTTGCAAGTTCCCCACTGTTTAGCAGGAAATTCCTGAAACCCATTTCAGCTGCAGGGCAGGCCCTCTATACTGTCCAATTTTCCCACAGGCTGCCTGTTTTTGTGAGCATGGCCCAGATGCTCCTGTCCTCTGCAAAGGATGAGCACATGAGTAGACCAAGCACTGTAGGTGCCCTGGGATTTTGGAGAGAAAAGAGATTGCCTCAGGGGAACTAAAGACCACTGTTTTCTTGTGGAACATTGCCTGAAGGATTTGGGATGCCTAGGACTATGCTCCATCATCATACCAGTAAAATACTGTCAAACCTACAAACAGACAGGCCATCCCAAGGGAGTATCTCCCTCTCTGAACAACAAAACACACCCTGTTGCAACTGAGGGTCCTTCAGGAGTCTTGCAGCTTCAATCCTGTCACCCTCCACTCACCAGCCATGGGTGTCCTGCAAGGAGCCAAATTATGAACCACATACATCACAGACAGGAGCCACACCTGGACATCCCAAGTTGCACCAAAAGATTAACATGTAACGAGTTACTAGGAGAGTAAAGAAAAAAACCTGTCACACAAGGGAACAACGACAACTAAGCTGTCCTAAATATATACTCTGTTCAGCAGACATCCAGATTCAACCTTCATGCTCATGTTTCCAGTCCTGTTTCATAGGAGATTGTTTTTCACAGACAGAAAGCTTGGGAGCATGGAAATACATCAAAGGTTTAAGGGAGCTCAACCTGCTCAACAGAAACTTTCAGGGCATGAGGGAGACAACAGTGAATTGTTATCCAGCTGTGCTTGCCATCAAACAATTTCAGCTTCTAAAAAACTTTTGGCCTCTCCATCATAGCATGCAACAACTGAAAATGTAGTCTTTTTGCATTACCTTTTACGCTGCAAGAAAGTAAAGTTACTGTGTCAGGACTGCTGTTTAACAAATGGATCCAGCATAAAAGTCATCTCCAGGAGCCCAAATACTCTCCAGAAAAATAAAGTTAGACAAAGTCAAACTGGAGAGGACAGTGATGTGGAAGCAAATATTTACACCATAACATACTTACTAAATCGAGGATTAAAATCTATCCAGACATTTACTGATTTCATCTTTGAGATTTTCTGTGAGGACTCACCCTGCTCTGCAGTCAGGAAAAAAGTTTTCTCTGTACTTTCAAGTACATGAAGAGCTGTTTTGTGGAAGCTGAAATCCACATTCTTTTCTGGTAAGTGTAAGGGTAATTAGAGTTCAATTCAATTTTTAGACTGAAGATATAACATCTTCATTAAGAAGTTCTAGTAAAATGCGGTTATTCATCTATTAAAAAAGGTCCTCAAACCCCCTGCAGATTCTCCACATGCTAGTAAGTGTAGGAAAATTTGCACTTGTCACACATGTTTAAAATTTTAATCAAAGCATGTCAATGCTCATATAATGAGAGATTTTTTCCCTGTGGTGAAATCGTCATAATGAAGGTTGTGGAATTACCATATACTTTCAGATGAACTGAAAACTGCCTCTGTCTCTGAGCTCTTACATATCACAGTCTTCTTACCCTTCAGCCCAGACCCTTGACTAACTGCTTTCCAAAACATATATATCAGTAACTTTCATCCTTGATAACTGTCATCATTGGCTACGAAATGTTTATCTATAACTAGTGTTTTCAATTTTCAGTCACTTTGATCCCAACTGGCTGAGCCAGACATGCAGGTCTGAACAAGCCATGCTGGAACCAAACCCTGGATGAGGTCAGATCCAGAGGCTTGGGCTGCCAGCTCACCTCCACCTTCTTGCAACTTTCAGACCTCTCTGAAGGGTGACCTTCAGTAAGGGGAACTGCAACATGCCCACAGATCAATAAGGGCCACAAATCTGAAGTTTATCACAAGTGAGCCCAGAGAAATTCTGGATGCCCCATTCCTGGAAGAGTTCAAGGCCAGGTTGGATGGGGCCCTGAGTAACCTGATCAGGTGGGTGCCATCCCTGCCCATGGCAAGGGGGTTGGAAGGTTCCTTCTGTATCCACAGAAGATACAGAAACATATGCTTCATCCTTCCAAGTAGTGAACTATTCTGGGAATAAAACCAAATAAAACCAAGTTTTTCCCACATTCACACTCGAAATTAGAGGTGTGACATCTCACACAGATTTAGAGAATGTACCTACAGTAGGAGATCGTGGAAAGGGACTGTATTTCCTATCATCAACATCCAGATGGAAAGCAGCACTTACATGATGACCTCCAGATATCGTGGATTAGCCCAACTGATAGATAATTACACAAAGGAATAGATCCAAAGGAAAATAAATCCATCCATTCTTTGCATAACCATGCATCAAACCTCCCAATTATGAGTTGAATGGTAAAAAAAAGATACAAGTATTTCACTGGGTTAAAGAGAATATTATTTTGTAGTTTTTGCGTTTACTTTTCACTGGATTTTCACATATTTCTCTTTATATACAGAATTAATATGTGCCACGTTTATGAATAAACGAACCTCAAATTATGAGAAAACTCTAGGACTTGCAAACCAAATCTTTCAAAAGTTGCAATCAAATCACCAAATAACTTGCAAATAAAGATGACTTCAAATGTAATAAATTGGAATTGCTATCTATTCTCCAATATTCAATTTACAGAAAGAGCAGTTAAACTGATTGTGATACAATTGTTTATATTGAAAATACCTTTTTTGACCTAGCATTTCAATACATGAAATAACATTTACTTTCTAATCATGATACCGATATGACTTTATGCACTAGAACGTGCTGTAGGAACAAGAAAGAAAACCACTTTGTGGAAGAGAGTAGAGACACATACACTTAAACACACAGGACAACAAAAAGAGACAAAGACAAGAAAAAGCATAAGAAAGGTTTCCAAGAAGACTAACAACTGAGAAAAGGTCACCTATTGCACAGATGAGCATAAAGCTTGAGCACCTAACTTGTATCCTCCACTCTCAATACAACAGAATATGCCTTTGGAGATTTTAATGAAAAACACAAATGCACTGAGCAGAAGTGAAGGCCCGGTTTCAAAATTAACACACTTCCTGCAGTCATGGCAAACCTATTTAGGAATATTAAACCATGCCCTACTTTATCCTACTGCTTTTAAGCAATCAGTAACTTCTAAAAAACTTAATGGGAAACCAACATCACATTTCACAGACAGATGGTTTATAGTTTAAGTGCTCAAGTAAAAACCTTCTCTTCTCATTCTTTGTATACACTTGAAAGCCACTTAGCTGAAATAAATCTGTACAAAACAACAGCAAATGACCAGTAAAAGGCTTGATTATTCTGCTTTATATCTGTGGTACGAAAGGAGAGCAGAAAAAAAATGTAAATCTATTGACAAAGCTTGGTTTTAAACTAAATGATGAAAGGGGGGGTTGGGGCAGATGATAACTGGGCATAACTCCAGTATTTAAACATTACCTCAGGCTTTATGCCCTTTCATGCAAGTCAGGTTTTTATGAAAAAGCCAAGTGTTCTGAACCGAAATATCCATGTATTTTTGTCCATCACAGAAGGCCCTTGCTTTCACATAGCTCTAGTTGGGAAACTGAGATGAGAAATCCTTGTACTATGCAAAGTGATCAACATCTTTAGATACTAATCTGAATCACTGCCACACGCAGCCCAGAACTGGGAGCATTGAGTGCAATGCCAACAACCTGTCTCAGGCTTTTCTGACTTCCAGAACACCAGGAACACTCCTGCTGCCTTGGGCTCACTTGATTTCACCCTGAAGGTGTGCAACTACATGTAGAAAGGCATGGTGTGAATTTGCCTAAAAGTTTGTCTTATGGACATAAACATTCATTTCAGAGTATGAAACTTTTTTCATAATTTTCAATGTCAAAGTCATATACATGCAATATGCAAAAGAAACACAAGTGCTGATTTTGCCTGTTAAATTCATTATCCAGCACTCCATGTTCTATCTAGTGTTCCCTGAATTTTGTGATAAGGTTGCTATAGATAAGGTGCAGTCCAATATTTAACACATTTACAAATAAGATTAATAGATTAGCAACCAGACAGCTTTGTACACGACCCCAAGGACAATAAGGATTATAACAGAAGTTTAAATTAATGTGTTTGGACCAGACTAAATCTGCAGGAAGGGGAAATCATGCAAGAAAGGACTGAGATGGCTCACATCACCCAAAATCAGTCTGACCTTTTGTGCAGTCCATGGCTCCAGCTGCCCAAGTCTCATGCGGTTTTCCTTCAAAAATTTGGGGATTTTACAGACCAGTGGTTCTCAAACTCTCCTGAAGTCAAAAAAATTGTACCTTCCCTATCACACTGAGTAACACCACCCTTACTGTGATCTAAAAACACCCAAATAAACAAAAAAACAACCAAACTAATCGTATGGGATGCAGTAATGAGTGTGCTATAAACTCACCCTCTACCTTCACTTGCAGAGACATTCTGTATTAGTAAACTTCAGCTTTTTACTAATGTCATTTACTTGGTGCTCAGAATATTTAAAAATGAAGAATGGAACTGAGAAAGTAAGTACAAGGTTTTAGCAAGTGTTACAGTTTAAAATATTACAACGACTAAGAACAGACTCTACCAGATAGTGAAAGCATTTACAAAATAACCCGTTGGTACAGCAGGAAGTTAAAACCAAAACAAAAGAGAAAACCCACATAATACACACAAAAACAGGCTTATACTGTGGACTCCATTTTTTCCAGCGATCAAATTCTTTGAGAGTGATTTTTCTTTAAACAGCAGGGTACCTGAATTAGAGACTGGCAGTATCTGATCCTTTTTATGTACCTATCCATAAACAGAGCTTCGTTATAGCCACCATCAATCCTGTCCAGTGCCTCCTATGCAATTTATTATGTGTATTTATTACAACAAAACCTCATTATAACAAATTGAAACTATGCAGCACGTCCCTGGAATATTCCCTACAGAATGCTATATAGTCCTAGCTCTGCTTTGATTCCCAGCTCCCTTTCAATATAAACATGGACTACACGTACTCTCATATCCAGAAATACAATTTATAAGAAATGTCATCTGTCAGTTTGACTTCAGTAGCCAACATCTCACATACTCTAAACTAAATTATGTTCAGTCACGTTAGACAAAAGAACATATCTAACTCAAATACTCACACTTAACAGATAATTGAGAACTGATCCACTAAATGAGCACTTCTAATTACACAGTCCTAGGTGGGGGGAGGGAGAGTTCCTTATCTCTAGAGCTCTAATTTCCTGAATGCCACACGTCTTTCATGAATTGAAGCAATGAATATACATAATGGTAAATTTTTTTTTGCAAATTAATATAGTTAAGACTGAAAATCCAGTAATCAGACCATAATAGTATCTGGCAATCTGGCATTATGACAGCATTTGCAGTAGATAAAGAAGTAAAAGAAGATATCAGAGAGAGTTTGCAACTCCAAACACCACACCCATTCCAAACACTACAGAACGACATCCAAAATTTTACCAATATTAGTAGCACTGTTTCGTTCAATTGCACTACTAGGCTAGTAAAAAAACCAACCCAAAACTAAACCTTTTCACATTTATCTCAGATTGCAGCTGCAACATCCTGAGAGGACAATAAAGGAGAACGTAAAGGAGAACAGCTGGCACCTTACAGACAGGAGCAGCACAGGCTGGTTGCTCTGCAGAGGTCAGGGATCTGGGAGCCCAGGGACACGGCAGGGCTGCAGAAGCTCAGGGATCACCAGGGCAGACCTTGGTGACAAGGTGGGCCTGAGGCAGCAGGTAAGGTCTGGCTCAGGTAGAAATCTGGCCCCAGCAGAGCTGGTGAGGGGAGATGAGAAGGTCCCTGCCAGGGAGGGACCTCTCACCTCAGTCTCCCCACCCAGGTGTGTCCCACAGCCACAGACCGGCACAGCTTTAGTGCTGCCCTCCAGCACAGGCAGCCCTGGCTCTCCTTAGTCAGTAACAGCAGAAAGGGAATAAGGATTGGCTTCGTTCGCTTTCCATTTGAGAGCATGCAAAATTAAGAAATGTCAAAATACAGATAAAATTCACTGCACACAAAGATTTTTGCAAAGTAACACTGAGTTGATACAAGAAATTATGCCAAGAGGACCAGGAGAGGCAGTAGGGTCTTCCTTGGTTTTTGCTACGGTTTCCCCTCCCCATGGAAATGAATGCACATATAACTCCCTCACATTTAAAAGATGTCGAATTTGAAATATGAAAGTTTTATTTTGCATCGGTGTGGCATCACATGGTTTTAAATTACTTGCTGTCCTCATTTTTTCTCAGATATTTTGAAAAGTTACATCACATTGATTGGCAGAGAGCAGAGACCACGCATATCAAAAAAGTGGAAACCAAAATACACTGAAGACAAAACTGAATTTGAACAATATCAGTAACTTTTTTCTTTTTCCATTTTAAAGGGAAGAAAACTTTTCCCAGTACTGGTGCCTGATGATCATCCAAAATTCTACTCTTAGCTCAAAAGGAGGCAAGTCACTGTATCTCTTTTCCTCTGGCATTATTTGACTTCTAGAACTAATCCTCTTATTTGGCATACAATCACATTTTTAATCTGAAACCACCTTATCTAGACCCCTAAGATTTTGTTTTGCATGTATTTTTCAGGGGAAGCTGCTTTACCTTATTGAGATAATGCATTGCTGAATTATAAGTTCTGTGCAGCTGTCACTCTTTGCCAAACATTCAGAAACATAAATGAACTCTGACAAGTCATTTATCTGGTAATTCAGTGTCAAAGTGTAATTCACTGGGCTTTGTGCATTAACAGTGTTAAAGCAGAACTGGTGTTAAAATGCAAATTGAAAGCACCTTTTGTATATCAGAATAAAAAGTACTATAGTTGGTGCCCATTCTGTTAATCCTTTAGATTTCTCAATTATGTAGGAATAAAAATGTGTGGATAAACCCAAATGTTACACTCATTAAACCAGGAATTAAATGCTTAGTGTATGTAGTGACACCTTTAGTTACTACACTGGCTTTGGGTCTTTAAAAAGCAATACCTGCAGTTTGTCATGTTGACTCAAATCCCCAGTGAGTTTACATTCCCAACACAAGAGCAGAGAGTGCAACAGAAGAAAATACAGTATGCAGAATGGAAATTCCAAGCACATGTACCAAATTTTCTAATTTTGCTAAGTAAAGGCCACCCTGCAAGAACTGCCACAATCCTTTCCTCCCTCAGTCCTTGCTCAGACATTTGGTTCACAAAACATATTGTCAGATGTGGGAAAGCAGCAGCTTCTCTTCTCAATGTCCATTCAGCCAAAGAACTTGCTTGTTATTTTCTCTCTTTTTGTTATAAATAAACAACAAGACATGGTGGTTTGAGTCATCGAAGCCCAATTCTTGGTCCTGCACAGGACAACCCCAACAATCGCACCATGTGCCTCGGTGTCCAAATGCTTCTCTGTCAGGTTTGGTGCTGTGACCACTTCCCTGGGGAGCCTGTTCCAGTGCCCAAACACCCTTTGGGGGAAGAACTTCTTTCTAATATCCAACCTAAACCCGCCCTGACACGACTTCAGGCCATTCTTCACCACCTCCCTTGCCCTCCTTTGGATGCTCTCCAATAACTTGACATCCTTCATATATTCTGGCACTCAAAACTGCACACAGTACTAAAAGTCAGCTGGAAAAGAGCCAGTACTGGTTTTATTGGGGCTAAATCAGACAGTCCAGACCTTAAACAAAAGAAGAAACAGGACAGCAATATGATGTATTTTTTCTGTTATGAAGTTTTCACGTTAAGTAAAAAGTTGAATGAGAGGTCATGTAAAAGAGCAAGTATATTACTTCAGGGAAGCATGAGATAAAAAGGATTCAAAAGTAAAAGCACCCAAGTCTTAAGCTATCAATTTTATATTCTACAGATTAGTCATCTAATCTGAAAATAAAGCAAAGTCTCTCCTTGACCCACCCCAACTCTTCTTTTATGTATTAGATATTACAATAATCAAGATTTATACTTTTTTTCCTTTTTAACCAGAATCTTATCAGAATCTGTCATCTTATTGGTAAAGGGAAGGGGCGAGAGACTGTCTGGGTACTTGGCATCCAGCCAGGGTCAACACCTACACAGACATTTTGCTTTGTAATTGCATAAAGAACTCCTGTATGTTAAATCTGGCAATCACTGCTCAGGTCAACAGGTGATAGATGGATTGTCTCGAGAAGGTGGAGAGAATCTTATAAAAAGAGAGCATGAAAACAAAATTATTTCTTTTAGAAGGAGGGGTTATCCAAAGAGGGTAGTACATGAAATGACATGTAGAGGATGTAAATCAAAGAAGCCTTTTTCTCTTCCTATCTTGACACTGAAAATACCTTGTCTTCCTCCTGATAATACCCCAAAACTGATACAGCAAAAGCACAAGTTAAAAACAAAAGGTAATTTCTTACTATCAAGTTCTTCCTGTATTTTATTTTCATCCCTTCCTACTTCAAAAACACCTGCTAACTGTGTATGTCATTACATCCCCATTTTTTGTACCAAACTCTTACATGGAAACTTTAAGTAGTATTTCCCCCCTCTCCTACTCACTTTTTTAATACAACCCAGTGACAACTTTCCTCTAGCTTTTTCTTTACCATGCCAAATCAATATCAATCCGCAATTTCATCAACTTCAGCTAATTATCATCTATGCAGTACTTAGCTCCAGACAGTTTGAAATCCCTAAGATTTCCCATGTCTCAAAAAAAACAGACTTTGTCAAAGCCATTTTTCAGGTTCCTTTACAAAGATTCGTGTTTGATAAACTCAGGCAGCTTTTTGTATCTTTTGCAGCCTCCTTCAAAATAAAGATGCTCAAGCCATTCTTGCTACAGTTGACTAATGGCTATAATCACCTAAGGCGATTTCCCACATCCTTTTTTAAAAACAAAAAAACAGAGCCTCTACATTTCCTGTTCTTAAGTTTTAAAAACAAAAGTCTAACAACAGAATATCTAAAGTACACTGAATGTATAACTACATATTTCATGACCCAGAACTGTCCACAACCAAACTAAGAAAACCCTTACCCACACAGGATTTCTAACCTGTTTTGCTGTATCACCTGCCCCAAGAGTAAGCTGAGCTTGCAGAGAGAGGCTGTGCATACAGGAGGCATGGACAACTGTGAGTTATGCAAAGATTATTAAGGCTGCAACATATGTTGCCACTTAAGTTAGCTCAGAAGAAGGGACAAGTCTTAAGTATGAAGAAAAACAATGAAGCTACACTTGGTCCAAGCTGTCCCTTGGAAAGCATCCATTCCCTGATGCCTTCTCCTAGCCCAGGCCAGAAGTGGCCAGCAACAATTTCAGCCTTGGGAAAACTCTGTAAGAAACAAAGTGTAGCCTGGAAGATGGTATTGACAAAGATATAAACATAGGTTATGTGTAAAGTAACCTGGAATTGTGAACAGACATGTAAAATTTACACTAAAATTAGGCTGCTGGTGGCTTTAATTCCAAAAAGGCAGTGCTTTCCAAAAAATAAAAATAATTCCTGGCAGTCAGTCTTTTGGTAATCCATTGCATCTTGATCCTGCCTTTCACTAGGCCAAGTATCTTGTAATCACCTGGCAGGATTTAGGTATTTATCACACCAAAAGTCACTCTGCATTTAACTGGTAGTAAAGTGAATGTAAGCATACTAAGGGAAAGTCAGAACTAACAGAAAGTATGCTGTCACCTTTTTTTAATCATTTCAGGCTCACTAGTGCAAAAACATATTTCTCTTGGATTTGTTACACTTAAAGCCTTTTAGAATGTATATTAATTGACTAGTCCAGAATTCCTACACACTGACTTTCTAATATGAATGAATACTGCAATACACAAACTCTTTAAAAATTGACATTCTGGATGTTTTTTGTCCATATCTGCCCACACATACCCAAATCATGCTATATCTTATTTCAGACCTTGAAGATATTTCCCGTTCTAAGAAGGATATTATACAGCTCATTTTCTCTCCATTTAGATCATGGTTGCATATTTTCAAAGCAAAAATTAAGAATCATGTTCATAAACAACCTCATTATTTTTAATTCAGTGAATAACATACAGAGGAGATAAAGATGCTGTGTAAAGAATAAGGAACTAGAGCCAAAGATAACACACGTAACTTCAGGGCCAATACACGACTGACAGATTTTTTTCAAATATATGTTAACAGAATACAGTAAGTACTTGGTAGAAGTTTATTTAAAAAATGATAAAATGGGAACTTTTCTTTGCACAAAACCAGCAAGGAAAATGCCACAAAAAGGAAATACATATGCAGTGTTTGATGGCAAACAAAACCCCTTACAGTTAGAGAATTATCCCTGTATCTTCTAAAATGCACCCTTTCTTCAAACCTTTGGCCTCACAGCTTTACCTACCTCAAAATACAACTTTTCAACTACCCTACTGCTACTTTGGTTGGGTTGGGAGGAAAAATAAGAAAAATACGGACCTAGCTATAGTTGTCCAGGCCTACTTGACAGATCAAGTATTTGCCTAAGTTCTTTCATCTGCTAAATTCCAACTTGCCTTCCCCAATTTCTTAACTTTCCTTACTCTTCTGTGTTCAAAGACTTTTTTTCCTCCAGTTAAAGTCAGTTTTGTAGAGTGTTTAGGAAGATGAGATGGACTCTGACTACTATCTCAAAAACTTTCAGTTATTTACCAGGACATTTCTTATATAAGTATCCCTTGTCTTCCTGGCTCTTTACACCTTCTTAATTTCAGGCACCTAAGCACTAGACCCATAGTATTCACCGAGAAAATATATGAAAAAAACACACTTGTTTGGAAATTATTAAAACCAGCACTAATTACATCACAGAAACTTTGACACTCCAATTTATCTTTACAGGGTACGAGGGGGATATGAGGGTGCTATAAAAGAACTCTGCTTATATACCCAGAAATCTGTGGAGTATATACCCGGTATTTTGTAGATCTGTTATGTTGAGATGAAAACATACAGTAAAGAGTGACCTCGTAGTGAAGAGCTGCAGGCATTGTTTAATTTCTACAACCTCTGCTACGAAGATCTCTCCTAGCAATCCACACTGGAAGCCACCCACACTGCATTTTCCATTGAAACTTTTTTTTTTTTAACCTGTTTAATGCTGAACCTGACAAGCACATACAGCATTCCACTGCAATATTTTCATTTGCTCTAAAAAAATGCTGACTTGCCTACTGCCCCTGCTCTTCCTGTTATCCATGGAAGTGATGTCTGGTTGTACTATAAAGACTCAAGGTTCCATTGTACTAGACTTCATACAAAGTCCCTGCCTCAAAGAACATGCAAATTCCTTTAAAGCTGAAGAGCACAACTAGTGAAGGAACATCTCTATCACTGCTGATACTGCAGCATTCAAAACCACATTAACTCCTATTACACATGTGCTGCACATGCTGGGAACTCCTCCCAGGATGTATCATTAAAATACATATTTCACACTGTCAGTACTGAGACATATTCCCTTCCCTGGGCAGTGTGACATAGAAAAATCAGCTAAAGAGACAGGTTTTAATTTTCAAACACAGATTCCCTAAGGAAAGAAGTCACACAGTGTGTTATTTAGTGCAAGTGTACCAAAGGGCATTCTGTCATTATTTATGCCTTCATTCTACTACCAAGTAGAAAAGCTAAAAATCACAGTCCAGAAGAGGAAGCTTCTGGTTTTTCTTTTTAATAAACATAAAGAAAGAAAAGAATAGAACCAAATCACCCACCGCCCCCCAATAAATCTGAATATGGAGCTAACTTCTGCAGAAACAAGAGTGAGAGATCTACAGACAGAAAATAGCCCAGATTTACAACGGTTAGACAATAAAGCTTGTGATTCATAGTCTTTCCTAGACAGGCTATTGAACACTGTGCTGAAATACTTACTCTCGCTCTTCATACTAAGACTGCTCTTCATAAAGTCCCTCACTGACACTAAAAAGGGTCAAAAAGTTGTTTTTCAGGACTTTTATTGCCTACAAGACAGAAAGTATTCAATACAGTATTCTGTAAGTAAATACTAGGCTTAAGAGTAGGAGCAAAACCTTTGCATTTTCAAAAATATTTGTTTTCATTTATCTTCACATCACACGCAGCCACAGCACCTTTTACTAAACCAGCTATTCCCCTCCAACTATCTCCCCTTTCAGTAACACCAGAATCCACCAAGTGCAAGGTATACACACAATCCAGTCCTCCCACCAGCTGGGGAGGAAAGGTTGCAAGGCTCTCCAAAAAGGAGACATGAAGGAGAAGATCAGATCCTAAATGGAATCCTATGGCACAGCTACAGCTCCTGCATCTTGGAGCGAGGCTGATGAGCCAGGACAGGACACATTGGCTCTGTTCAGCATACAGACAGCTTTAGGCTTAAAGTTGTGATTACATTCCCTCAAAGTTAAGGCTATTCAGATGTTATCAGTTTATCTGAGATTATGCCAAGTCGCTGTTTCTCTACCTTCCTGAATCTTCGTTGCTTTTTCAGGTTCTTCTCAGAAGGAACTAAGAAAATTAATGGAAAGAGGTTTGTAGCTAAAATATTTACTTCCATCCAAGAAGTAGAACTGAGAAAATGGAATCTCTATAAAAAAAATTAATAGACAACATACCTCTCTTCTTCTAAGCATGTGTGTCCTTCCAGGAGGACAGGGATATGTAATGTGCCTTTACAAAAAACACAGATAATGTAATATTCCAGTAGACAGGAACAAACAGGGTTGATTAATCTTTCCATAGTAGACAAGAAAGGCAGTCAAGCTGAGAAAAGCTTCCGGGACAAACCAGTGGCACAGCCTTGTGGGGATGGTTGTTTACAATAAAAAAGACAAAGGAAATTTAATAAATTCCCTCCTGGAATTTCTCCTCTAGCTCTGACTCTTTAAAAGGCTCATGTTGACTTCCCAAGATCCCTTCCTCCACCCTCAAATATTCCAGAGGAGTATCCTCAAACTGATGATTAATTTGCTCTTGAAATAAACTACTTCAAGACTCCTCTGGGATCCCATATCCAATGAGATGCTGGTACTTTTCTAGTTTATTATCACCTCAAACTATTTTATTTCTTCCTCCTAAGAGACAGCATTTTTTTGTAATTTCCTGAAAGGTATTTTCCTCATAGTTTGAAAACACTGCACTCCAGAGGAATAAAAAATATCCTTCAAGCAGTAGTTTTAGTACTGTTTTACCAAACTTACCCTTCTGAAACTCTGCACACAACCAGCAACTGAAGCACACACTGAGATGTGTCTGAGATGAAAGCTGCTACAGGTGACATACCTGATATACCTGACTTCCTCAGAAACAGAAAGCCAGTGGGTGAAAAATGGCAAGACATATTTTTAATGTGGTATATTGTTGAAAAAACGAATTAGAATTGTATGGTCATAGTGGGTTGAGTTCAGAAAACAAGTTCTGTTGCAATACTCATTTGAATCAGGTTGTGCAGGTGAATTAAGTTAACCATTAAATATTGGTTACCAATCACAACAAAACGATCTTCAAACTGAGCATGTACGTTTCCTGCCAAAATGTTAAATGAGGCTTTTGACAGTAAAATAGTATTTTTCTTCTAAATACAAGAGAGACAACTATGTTACATGTACTTTAAATTACAACAGCTCACGGTCCTGTGGAACAAAAGAAATGTGTTCAAATAATTCATGGCAGCCACTGAAGAACAGGATGTGTTTCAAGGCAAAGAAACCTGCAAGGGCAGTGCCCTACCAAAAGCACTGTTCAGGGCTGGGGGTTTCATACAGCATGAGAAGTCTGGCTTGAGGTCCTGTCCACAGGTCACAGGCTGTGACAATAAAGTGTAGGACAAGTGAGACGTAGATGTATTAAAAGATGAAACNCCAGCCAACTAACAAGCTTATTCACAACTGTGCAGAGCACAAAACAAGGAGACTCAGTGTAGTCCACAAGACCTTAAAGGAACTACCTGACATAAGCTCCACACTTCTTGTAGCTATGCTGATGTTGATCCCTGAGGTAATGAATTTAAATGAAACACCAAGACACTTTATTCACAATTTGCACCTTCCCTGTTGTTTCACAATGCAAACACACCTCAAG